>PVKZ01001310.1:0-91298 GCA_004027375.1 Macroglossus sobrinus | reverse complement strand
TGGCTTGTTTGTCCATGTGCGTTACAGGTCCATGATACATGTCCACCTATGGTGCATCGTCCAACAGGACCTGTTGGGACAGGGAGGAGACCTTGTTAAGCTTTGGATAGAAACAGCTGTCGGGCTGAAGAGAGCCTGAGGTCACACTGGACCTGTGCCCCCTCCTGCCTTCCACCTCTGGCCCCTCAAACCTTTGGACTCTGCTCCAGTGTTTACTGGGCCCTGCCTCCTCCTCTTCCTCCTCCTGTGTCACTGCACCCCCATCATCATGCTCTAAGATTACCCAACTCAGGACTGGTGTCTTCCTCCCCAGAGCTCTCAGGCCCCTCCAGCCTCCTCCTGAGCTAGGTTCTTCTCAAACCTGACCATAACACACTGGGCACCCCAGGTGTAGATTTTCTGAGCCAATTTTTCTCTTCCTACAGTTTTAGGCATGTGTATTGCTTTAATGGGTGTCCTCTCCCTGCTCCACTCCCATTTTTGCTGTTGCTTGTGTTTGGCAGAGGACATCCATGTATTTATGTGTGTGTGTAGATACTTTAAAGATCTGAGGTACAAAGCACAGACAATGGCACGACGCTAGCAAGCATCTCTGGAAACGGGTTGTGGTTTGCAGTCTTTCAGCAAAAGGCCCTTCCCCCATGATCTCCCATTTGGCTGCACCATTGGACAGCACCAGCTCCTTCCACATGGGGAAAACCCTGCCTTGCCTCTCTGTGGTCAGTCCACAGCCAAGGCCGTGCAGCGTGCCCCCCACTGCTGCCGGCTGCCGGGAAAGAGAGCTCAGACTCTAAGCCAGGGACAAGTAGAAGAGAAAGATGGGAGGGGAAGGGGGTGCTGCTCCCTCCAACACCAGAATTCACAGCTCAGGTGCCAATTAAAGGAAAAAGCAAAAGTTACAGAGGTATGTGTTGTGGGTGGAGGGCTGCTGTCACTTGGTAAATGCCCTTGACCTTACAATGGAAATGAATGCCTGCAAATGTGTTGGCAGCTTTGGCCCTATCAACGGTCCTGGAGTACTTTACTGGGTCCACCGACCCTGTCAACACAGAGGCAATATCCTCATTGTAATGTCAACACGGAGGCGGTATCCTCATTGTAATGAGTTTTATCGTGTGGCAATTCCAGGAAGTCTGCTTCATGAGAATTCTACTTTGTATTAAGAGGTTTGGGGACTATCAATTGTTGAACATTTCGCACATAGATTTATGATTTGGGAAGGGGGGTTGGTGATAGCTGTATCTGTGTGTGTTTGTATGTGCATATGCATGATACTCCATGGCTAAATGAATTCATGCTCACTTCACATTAGAATTTCTTTCCTTTGATTAATTCATAGGCAGTTTCCCATGGCAGGAAGACTCAAGTGCATGGGCATTTCCCCTGACTTTGTGTAACTTGGTGGCCCCCACACACCCACCAGGGATGTCTGAATACCGGAGAGAGAACAGTGCTGGAATCTCGGGGCTGCAGAGAGGAGTCCCTGTTTGTCATTATTAATATTTAACTAACTGTGGACCTGTGGCTGAATGGGGACAGTTAAGAAATGTTCTAATATACTTGAAACTAATAAAATAATTAAAATAAATTCAAAAAATTGAAAAAAAGAACATTAAAGAAATGTTCTGATGTGCAAATGAGGACTGGCAGGTGGCAACACAATAGGCTGAACTTAAGGAGCATCTTTCTTTAAGCCAAATGTCTAATTCCATGGTGGGGTTGGTTTGTTTCATCTTGGTTCTGAAAAGCAAGGGTCAGAAATACAACTTTTAAAAGGCAGCACTATGCAGTGATTGAAAGCACGGCCTGGAACCAGAGACCTGGGTGTGAATCCTGACTCTGCCTGTGAGTCTAGGTGTGACCCAGGGCATCTCTGTGTTCAGATTTCTAGTTTTAAAAATTGGAGTAATAGTATCTATTTCATCGTGTTAATGTCAGAATTAAATGAATTAATATATGTATATAAAGCACTTAGAACGGTGCTTGAAAAGTACAATATGAACATTGAATGTAATGTGAATGCTATTACTATCCTGTCCCACTCAACAGTTTAACAATTTGTTTGGGCTCAGGGCACTTCTTAGGATCACCTTTCCAAGCAGCACATATAGGTTTCCAACTGTGTCTGGTTGCTTAGCTAACTGGGGAAGCAAGTGCCTGAGCATCCCAGGAAGTACAGGTTTCATCGTCCTATAGAAACATCACTCCTGTCTGCTGGCCGTGGAGCAACCTCACAGGATGCCAGTGGCTTAGTGCTCACCTTGTCTTTGTATCACTTGCCCTGAGCGTGATGCAGGTACAAGATACAGTCTCAGTAAGCAGCGATTGATGAAGGTGGCAGCTTGTTATTCCTATTAAATCTCCCTACTCTTGGAAACAAGCAGAAGGGCAGTGTGTATGTGAATGACATCTGTCTGAGAAGGAGGCTGACACTGGGCAGGAGCCTTGTTGGCAAAATGGGCTTTTAATAAAGAAAGCTTTTAGAAAACTGCCTGCCTGCCTTTTTAGTGAGAGTTCCTTCAATATAAGCTTACCCCTGCTTCAAGGTCTGTAAAGCTCTGGTTAATGCTGGATTTGCCAACAGGAAAGTTCAGGGTTAATATTAATATCCAGGTTGAAGAAATCCAGTTTCTTAGAGAGAAGGGAATCTAGTGGGGATTGATGAGGGAAGAGAGAGAGAGAGAGAGGCGGTTGTGTGACTGCGTGTGTGTGTGTGTGTGTGTGTGTGCGCGCACACATATGTGTGTGTGTGTGTGTGTGCGTGTGTGTGTGTGTGTGTGTATTCTGGGCTAGGGGCAGTGGCAGAGATGAGAATGCCCATTTCCAGCACTTTAGGAGGGAATGGTAAACATGAGAAATTTGTCAGCTGCCCTATGGCTTTGTTCTCAGGAATGGTCCTTATAGGTCATTGACCCTTTCCTCAGTAGAAGGCACATAGAGTTGACCTTTGACCTTTCACCTCATTTTGGTGGATATGTAAGCCATCCTGGACCAGGGAATGGTCTGGAAAATGGGGAGACCTAAGTCCAACTCAACATTCCAAGAGGATTGCTGGACATACCTTGCATGTTGCCACTCAGTGCCACGTGTCTGCTCTTGGAGCCAGGGTCTGGAAGGTTGTTGTTTAGAGCTATGAAGTGTTAAGGGACTGGAATTATAGGGTTGAGAGCAGGGCCCAAGGGCTTGTCATCTTAACCTCCCCTTCCTGTGACAGCGTGAGAACAAGGCATTTGCCATGGCCTTCGGGCATGGGGACTGGAGACTTTCTTGGTGAGTGAGGCTGGGCAGGACAAGAGTGGCAAGCAGTTCCTTCTGTGGGAAAACTGAGGAATGAGGGGTGAGTGTGGGGACCCACAAGGCCCCTCGTCCAGTCTTTCCAGGTCTGTCTCGTCACTGCATTAATGGTTGGGCTTAGTTTCCCTCTCTTTGCAGACTGAAACCACCCATGTGAGAGCCACCAGATCCAGATCTTGAAGGCCCACGCCTTGTCATGGGTTCTTTGCTGGGACGTTGACGTGGGGTCTCCCTGTAGCAGACCCAAGCACCTGAGCACCTGGACAGTGTTTTATTTGTCCAGCATACCCCGCGGCGCTGAGGTGTGTGGCTTAATTAATCCAGGCCCATGTTTGGCTTTGGACATTAGGAAAATTAAGCCCTGAGATGGACGCTGTGTTGTTAAGGGTGGTGGGATCCCCGCTTTCGGTCCCTCCTCTGCCTGTGGCTCTAACAAGCGTCTTCTTGGGAAAGGTCCTAGTAGAGTGTGGGGGAGATAGCGTTCTGGGACAGCGAGAAGACCTGGAATGCTCTGAAAGAGGCCTTCCGAGGTCCCCAAGCTGTTCCTGTTTCCTCTCCTCCCTGCTTCCTGTCTTCTCAAAAGATGAAAGTGAAAGGATTAAATGTGGGCTTAATTTTCCCCCTATTCATCAGAGCATGAAATTTTCTGATTATGGAGTGAGAGGGGCTTGAATCCCAGGTACAGTCAAAAATGATTAATGTCACTTGTCTGCAGCCTAATTAGACTTGGTAATGAACGCGTGCATTCGCCTGCTGATCCTGCGAGTTATTAGGTGGACGTGAATTGACATCTCTGCTCTACACTGAGGATTTGGTCTGGGATCCTTTCTCTTCTTCCCAAGTTCACCAATGAATCAGCCTGTGCCCAGCCTGGCAGCTAGGTTCTGAGAGGCAGGGGAAGTATGGCCCCCAGCCCAGCCTTAAGGGACCGCCCCCCCTCCGGCTGGTGAAGTGACTTGCCTGTTTGGGGCAGGGGCCAGAGGCTCTGGAGAGGTGGCAGAGGCTCAAGGCAGGCCCGGCCCCACTGGGAGAATGACACAGGAGGAATTTCTTGTAGGTCGATACTGCCTTTTCTCTGAAGACCCCAAAGTATTTTCATGCTCCCTGCCACATTCATCCTCAGAATAGCTTCATGAGGGCAGAACTTGGGGAGGCCTCTGCAGTGCTCTCATGTGGGCAGGAGTGGCTGGTCCACCTGGCTAGGGGCAAGGTAAGATCAGGGAGAACCAGACTGGCCTTGTCACGCCGTTTCTTTCCTTTGTTCGATGCCTAACACCTCCATGCTAGAGGCTGCCCCCAACTACTGTCCCATTGGGGCCCTCTTTGGCTCTCTACCCCACCCTTCATTCCTCAGTTTCCCCATGGAAGTTGCTGCTTGCCACTCTTGCCCTACCCAGGGTACCATTAAGGCTGGTGAGGGAGCCGTAAACACATCCACGGCCTCATGGGAGGCCCTTCCTGTTGGCATTCCTCAGGTGACAAGGTGAGTATCCCGGGGTGGGTGAATATCTGGGAGTATGCAAAGCATGCAGACAGATCATCCCCCTCACTCCACACCTCTGTGCCTCAATCAGCACCCTCTGGCGTGGTCTCCCCCTTACCGCCTGCAGGTCCGGCCTGCATGGGGGGCAGGACGCTTTCTGCCTCTCCAGACAGCCTTCTGCCCCCTCCACTGACCCCAGGCACCACCCCTCCTACTGGGCTCTGTCCGGCTCTCCCCTGCCTGGGTTGGGAAGTGCTGGCGGCAGCCGAAGCTGGGAAGGCCAGCCCGACTGGGGAGATGGTTGTGCCTTTAGTCACTTTCAGTTTTTTTCCAAGAGTTTTGTCAAGCTCCTCTCCACATGTTCGGCGCCAGATCTTGGGGTTGGGAGGGGAGCTGAGCCAGCTTAGGCTTTGGGGAAGCAGGGAGGAGGCCGGGGTGATGATGTCAGACAGGACAGCAGGCTCGGTTCCCTGGGGCGCTGGTTTAAGTGGAATAAAATGGGGAATAGTCATGGGGAGCCCTGCCCCAAGGTCAAGACCGTCTTGACTCAGACCTGGGGAGGTGATACTTGGATGTTCTCTGAAGCATCGTGCCGAGGAAACTGGGCAGAGCCTTGTGAGCCCCGAGAGCTCTTCATGGTATGGTCTTCGGCCTAGTGGCTGACAAGTTCAGGCAGGGCCTGTTCTAGCCTGCCTGCTGTTCCTGGCACAAAGTTCTTGTGAGATGCACCCACAGCGAGAGCTGTGGCGCTTCGTTCTTCTATTGCCTTTTTTGGATAGGAAGGAGAAAGAGCCCCAGGGGTCCTCTGGTGTGGTAGCCATGTGCCCAGCTTCCCTGTGAATTGTACCCTGTCTCGGCTGAGGGGGTCTAGTGACTCCTGGTGGTTCTAATAGGTCCTAGATTTTCTTCAGGATTGACCTTGCCACACCCACTGCCCTGGCCCCATTGAGGGCATGGGGGTGGGGACAAGTGTGATCTGCCACTGTGCTGAGGGTTTGTAAGAAGGGTTGTGTGGGGAAGTCCGGTCTCTTCCGTCCCGTGTGTCACTGTATGGGTGGGCGGGTGGTTGGGTATGTCCCTTACCTGTGACCACAGTGGGCTGGGTCATGTTTACTCTTCTGCGAAGGGCCTGCTGCTCCGCCTTCTGCTCTGCCTCCCTGTTTCCTGAATAGACATTTCCAGGCGGGGCAGATCTACCCAGACTCTGCAGTGGCTGTTGGCTAGGGCTGCTCGAAAATGAAAACTTGGCTTACGTGGACCTTTAAGAAATCAGACCACAGGCTCACGAAAGTCAGGCCTAAAAGAAGAGTGATGTTCTTTGACTATCTTTTTTTTAAAAATCCTTTTATGTTTTGTTTCTACGACAGGCTGAATCTAGGAGAGAATTATTCTGTTTGCTGGAGATACAAATGGGTGTTCTATGAGCCTATTAGGATGGGAATATTTCTGTAGTATAGAGTTGAGAACGGCTAAGAAATTATGAGAACGGAGAACTTTTATCTCAGGGATGACTTGGTGTTTTCTAGTGCACTGGCTTGTGAGGTAGGCAGGGCTGGGGGACTCCTGGCCATCTCACAGATGAGGAAACACAGCATTCATGGAGTCAGTCAATGGACTTCTCCAAGACGACCCGGATCCTGACAGCAAAGCCAACACCAGACCCAACATAGCATTTTGCCTAATGAGCTAACGTCATTGAACATGCAAGTTAGCTGAGTTTCCTCATCCATCTGCCTTCCTTCTGCCAGTGGATGCTGAAATGTCCATAAAAAGAGGTGTAGAAAAAAAGGAGGGCGAGCCAAGTGGTGGGCCAACCACATGCAAGCTAGAGAATCAGTCAGTGCCTGGATGATTGAGAGTTGGCTGCACTTTAGCTTGTTTTCAGCATTGGTTTCTCAATGGATTTTCAGTGTTTGTAAATCATGAGATTGTTCAACAAAGGGTGAAGTTTTTCTAAATCCCAAGATAAAAGAAACAATTGTATCTCTCCTCGCCCTCACCCCATTGGTGTTGGGTGCGTGTAGTGGGTAGGCGCCCAACTCTGGCCCAGGGTCAGAGTTCATGATACAGGACTCACCATGAACCAAAGTGAAATCAAGTTGAGTCTGAGAGCGGACAGTTAGGGTGAAGAAGAGTCAGATAGGGACTGGACAAGCAGCTGAGGTTGGCCTAACAAACCCTGCTCTGCCCCAGGCAGTGGTACGGCCACGTGGGGGAGAGCAAGTCTGGGGAAAGCCCCCCTCCCAGCTCTGACTGGATGCTCCTCCAAGCTGGGCTCTCACTTGGGTATCATCACTCACTTTCCTCGCTGACTTGGAGGAAGATTTTTTTTTTTCCATCCATGTTGGATGGAAGCTGGAGGTTTGGTGGTTTCTGTTGAAATAATTATGTCCTTTGGCAACCGAGGAAAGTATTAAAAAAATAAAAATAAAACCTCAGAGATGCCTCACTGTTCAAACGGAACAACAGCTTCCAGCTGTAACTTGAAAGTTTTGAGAGAAAGAGTTGAAGATACAGTGCATGAAGGTCTATTCTAGTGATGAATGGTTTTAAAAGTAATCTGAAGGTACCTTTATATGAATAGGGTGTTTCAAGGTGAGGATATATTTTAAAGGCCGCTCTTAAGATGGTGAAGCCTGTCTCTTCAAATTTTGTTGGGCATCGGCTGGACTCCTGCTTCAGCGTGGAGGTCATCTGGTCAGAGCTCTGTTGTCAGGGGCAGCGAGAGCAGTCATCTCAGGCATTCCCCTGCCTCTGGACGGCGCTCCTCCTGAGCCGTTCCTACAGTGGAAAATCTACGCAGTTTTCACAGGGTCAGCGGTGAAGCTTCTGGGACCTCCCCAAGCTCCGTCTCTAGTCTTTGCCGGTTCTTTCCTGCCGGATTCCACAATTGCTTAACCGGTCGAAGAACAGCTCTGAGATGAGAAAGAAGTGAGGCCAGCTTACCCTCGAGCCCAGACGGGGCATTCAGGAGGGGTTTCCCCCCACGGCATGTGACTCATGTTTAGAAATCCCCCCAGCAATATGTTCTCTTCTCTGAGGGTGTCAGGGAATGCTGGCCCGGCCTGCGCTCAGCCAGGCAGGTGTCCTGGGCCCTCTTGCAGAGCTCAGCTACCAGGGTCGGAGTTGCAGTGGGGCGAGGAGCCTTGGCTCCCGGCCCGTGCTCGATGGCCTCAGTGTCGTTTCACTCGTGACTCTCTTCTGGTGCGGAGGTTGCTGAGTAAACTGGGCAGCCTGTTCCCCCTGAGGAAGTATTGGGGACAAAGAACCAGTGTCCTGGCCCAAGGAAGGGTGGCTTTTGGAGGCATTTCTATTTTTAATAAATGACTTGTAGCGAAGTGTTTTCATTGTTGAGCTTACACGTAAGTTGTCATCGTTACTGCACCGAGGCCCTTAATGGTGAGCGGTGACCTAAACTGGGGACCTTCCGACCAGATTTCCTGTGAGAAGGGCAGGTGATGGGCGAGCCCATTTGGAGGCTAGGAGCGCAGCTTAGGTTGTTTCTAACATGTTCTTCTCCATGTGGGCCCGAGGACAAGGGCAGGATGCCATTCAGCATTCTCTGCAACCTGGGGGACAACTACAGCACACTGCAGAGGGGCCAGGCGGGCGGCTACGGGAGGAATCATGGAGCTCAACTCCGAACGGATGAGTGTCGGCTTCCTGGATCCCCACGGGCTGGCCAGAGTGCAGGTGTGCAAACGCAGCTTCCCTTCTGCACACACCTGAGTCCTCTGCGGTGCATTTCCTCTGGTTAGAAAACAAGTGTCCCTCCCTCACCAGGAGCTGGCCCACCCTGGCTGTTGGCTAATGAGTTCGGGAATCTCTGGGCGGCGGGGCAGGCATTCCTCCCCAGGGGCTTTCCGGGAAGGCTTGGCTAACTGTCCGGTGTCCGCCGTCCTTCTTGGCCTGAGGGACCAAGGGAACTTCCCCACCGGGACGTAGTAGTTTCTGGGAGTCAGCACTGAGGGGACCATCATTTTAGGGCAAGAGGACAACATTTCTGCCCTTTGTGTGACAGACTCTGTTCTTTTCTCTTCCTTCCTCCTTTTGCCTGTCACCTCTTCTCTGCTCAGGTGTCTGGTCTCAGATAAATGGCCTGACCCTCTTAAAGAAACACTGCCTCCTTCTGGGCCCTGCAGCTGGGAGCTGCAGCTCCTCCCCTCCCCTGCCCTGGGCTTAGCATGGAGGATGTGAATTAGCCATGTTGTCCCTTAGGAACCTATACAGCTGCTAAAGCATTATTAATCGCCATCCCCAAAGAAATCCATTAAGGGGTTCCTGAGCCAGGCACGCCATGCGAGGTAACCGATCACTTCTATCGTCTGTTGAAACTTTGGAGACATTGATTTTCAGACTCGTAGGCGCTACTGAGGAGTGAGGCTTGGGCAGCCTCTTTCCTGCTGCCTCTTTGGTGCGGGAATTTTTATCTTATCAAGCTAAAAGCCCCAGGAATAGAAAGTTTTCCACTGGGGGCGGTGGAGGGGAAAGACCTCAGCTAGGAAGGAGAAGGTATCACTTCGCTCTGTGCTGTGCTGGGGCCTCCGAGGCCCAGGGGCCTGTCTGTGGCTTCCTTTGAAAGAGCAGTGCGGCTGGACGGATTTGAGCAGAACCTCCATCACATGAAGCCTGGAGGCCTTCCAGGGGCCAGTGACTCCCCCACTCATCCCTCCGTCCCCGACGCCAGGCCCAGAGAAGCTGCTGATCCCCTGCAGCAGGGATGATGGAGGGCCGAGACGTGAGGGCGGCCACTGCCTGCTTCACGACAGTCACCGTGAGGCTCCAGCGGCTTTTTCGTAGGCTCCCTAAGAGCCACTTGGGATCAGGAAAGCTTCAGGCCCTGCAGAGTTTCCGCCACAAGGCCCGGCTGGCTTGCGGTAGGTCCAGGTTGCTCCAACTGGGGGAGTTCGGGGGCAGCTTGGGTGCTGATGCCTTTAGCATGGGGAAGGGATTGCAGGAGCCTCTGGCAGCCTGGTGCTGAATGCTGAGCTCAGCTCCACTCCTGGGCCTCCACCTCCGACTCCCCGGGGACCACAGCTCCGGGGCTGCCCCCTGCCAGGTTTAGATGGAACAGCCAGACCTGAAGGACATGGTCAGCCCACGTCAGAAGCCCTTGCTGGCCACGGGTTTTACCAGCCTTTCCTTGACTGAGAATTAGGGCCAAGAAGTCATCTCAGTCTGGCTGGGTCCCTGAGGTGGTGGCACATGGGCATGTTCTGTGTGCCCACACACCGTGTTCTGTGTGCCCACCCTGAGGGGTGTCGGATCTGCCAAGCTGCTGAGTCAGCCTTCCAAAGACCTGCGAGCCTGCAGTTTCCCAGGCTGGGGCTCCTCACCTGCATGGCTGGTGGAGCTGCCTGTGGGGCAGGCTGTGTGGGGCTGGAGACTGCTGGGCGGGATGCAGCTGGGCAGGAGCCCCGGCCGGCCGCAGCCAGCGACTGAGCACTAATTAGGGTGAGAACAGTCTTTGCCTGGAGAAGAGTAACGGGGCAGTGTGGGCTGAGTGAAAGATGAGAAGGAAAGACAGTAGTAATTCAAGTTTTCATAGAATCTTAGGTCATCCTATTCCCTTTTTTTCAAAGAAAGGAGATGGGCCAACAAAAGGCCCTGCTGCTGGCAGCACCAGGTCTGGGACCCTGAGCGCCTGCCTTCCAGCCTACAGGTCCTTCTGCTGTGTTATGCTACGTACAGCATCTTTTATTTCTGCAGTACCCTTCCACTGAAGAGTCAAAGCATGTATGTTTTTGTTTTAAATATCGTGTATCCCCTCCACGTCCCTGTACAGCGGGGAGTGGGAAGAGGATTTGCTACTTCACAGATGAGGCGGCTCGGAGAAGGCAGCCCCCTTGCTAAGGGTCAAAGCGGTCCAGCCCGGCCTGGGACCGGTCACCGCTCTTTCCTCTCATCTTGCTGACTTTTAGCCGCTTCTCTTCTATGGCTGGATCTTTGAAGCACATCAGCTTTCCTTGGGGCTCCTTGCCCTATCCATCTTCACGCTTTCCTCACATACATTCAGGAGTAGGTGGGCCCCTAGGTGGCCACGACACTGAGCCTTAGGGACAGACTTAAACTGAAAAGTCATCTCCGGGCCGGGCTTTTGAAGGTAGAGTTTAGAAGACAATAGGATCTTGAACATGGGACACATAATTTTCCTGATTAAGGTTTTACCTCTTGAGAAGTGGGGATTTTAATTCAACTAGACGTAATCTCCATGTGGACACAAGTACTCTTTTAGCCAGCCTGAATAATTTATCCTCATCAATAGCCTAATACATGCTGTGACCCTCACTGAGAAGCCAGCTGGATACTGAGTTCCTCAATTTAAATCCTCACTAGGGTCTTCATGTTTATCCTCCGCCCACCTCCCCTTTAAGAATTTTTCAATAGATCATTTCCTTACTCCTTTGCTGTTCAGCCCAAGGAGTTATGGATTTAATAAAATCAATCAGGCCTGGGGCGGCAGCACTGAGGTCAGGGTGAGCACTGCTCTGCGGCTGAGATGTGCTCGCGTGACTTCCGTGACTTCCGTGACTTCCGTTAGCGTTTGGGCTTCATCGATCCATCGATGGGAGAGGAGGGGGGAGGGTGCGCTCAGAGAGGATGGGAGCAGGGAGCCTGCGGCGTGGACTCCCGCTCATCTTGCCCGCGGGACTTCATGAACAACCCGCAGTGTGGCATTTCGGGGAACGGGCTTGGAGCCAGGCCGACTCGCGTCTGGATCCTGGATTCCTGGCTCAAGGACTTTCCTTGTACAGATTAACCATTCTCCGCCCTGCTTTCCCCCAGTGTAAATGGGGAAAGAATGCCGACCTCATACTGGTGTAATGGGGGTTACACGTGACATTGGGTGTAAACCAGTGAACATGATACCTGTCACATAGTGGCCTCTTAGTGGTGGCTGCTGTTATTTTGTGCTCCCAGAAAGACGTTTAACGACTGCTCCCAGTAGGTCATCAGTGCCAGCCTCCTACATAGCTGTTCTTCCGTTGTGCCTGGGCCAAGGTGGGCTGCCTGCATCTCAGTGAAAGGGACAGGGTTTGAAGGTTGCCCAGGCCGAAGGGAAGGAGGGGTGTGACATTCTTGAATGCGTTCTCTGGGAAAATTCCTATCATTGGGTTTACCACACCACTTAATTAACAAGCACGGCTAGATTAGCCCACCAGGCATCATTAGGGCCCAAGCAAGCGTGTTGCCAAGCAGCAAGTCATATATCATTTTAAAAGGCTGCTTGGAGGTCACTGGGAAACAGGCCTGGTCTCCCCAGAAGTCTCTGGTGGTCCTGGCTGCAGGGACCCAGCTGTAAAGAAGCCTTTGTGGGTCACCTACAGGGAGGGCCTCAGATGTAATCTGCTTACTTTCCTTCTCACTGCGAAAGGTCTCCTTTCACCCAGTGGGCCGGTTGTTGGTTGTCGATGATTGGCACTTTGAATACGAGTGACATCAAAGCAGGTGTGGAAAAACCAGTTGGCTGCAGCAGCCTGATTGTCCCATAAAAAACGGAACCTGTGTGCTCCTGGCCTCCTGTGACCTCCTGGCACTCTGACCAGGCACACCTGCGCGCGTGCACCTGTGTGTGCGTTCACATCCACACATCTGTCTGAGGTTCTTCCGCCACCCTGCGGTCTGCAGAGTCCCCGGGCAGGGCTTCCTGCAAACCAATATGACTGTTCTTCTCTTTGGGGTCTGTAGGACACTTCCAAATATATATTCAAGGTTAGCAAGAGGCTAGGCTGCCCTTTGTCCCCTCTCAGAGATGGTGTTTGCTTTAAAAACAAAAGCAAAAAACCAAAACCCCCTCAAGCTTCTCATTCCATGTGTGTCCCTCACAGTGAGGCTCGTGTCCTTTTCTCTGTCAGCTCCTTGTGTCTTCCCAGGGGCTCCAGGGAAGGGGAAGAGGGCCCCAAGCCCAGGGGCGGGAGCCTCACCTGCTTTGTGTCTCTTACACCCAGAGCAGAGTGACACATGCCTACAGGAGGTGGAGGCCCCTCCTGAGCAGACCTGAGAGGAGGGGCATCTGGTGGCTTCACGCTTGCTTTGGACACTGTGGGCTTGTTGCTCTCTGTTCAGTTCCTGTAAATTCAGCTGTCTACAATGTTTTAAAACATATTTTCTTTTCTTAACATTAAAGTGCCCTGGAAATAGAATGCATTTTTTTCTTGTGGTGACAATCAAAATACGATATCTCTATATTGGGAAAAAAAAGTGTATATATATTTCTTTCATACACTTGTTCCTGTCACAGAAAGTCTGTGGATAGAACTGACTGTCCTTGGAACAGTGCTTGACTTAGTGGGCCCTCGGGAAAATACATGTGGAATGGG
The DNA here is from genome assembly GCA_004027375.1 of Macroglossus sobrinus. Classification (NCBI taxonomy): domain Eukaryota; kingdom Metazoa; phylum Chordata; class Mammalia; order Chiroptera; family Pteropodidae; genus Macroglossus; species Macroglossus sobrinus. The sequence goes on along the minus strand of PVKZ01001310.1, from coordinate 78,200 downwards.
TGCCTTCATGCACATGAGAACTGACCAGTAACTAGGCAGATGGGGAAAGATAAGAGATGTACAAAAAGGTTTGACACTCTCTGCTTCTCTGAGTTCATTTGTCCTCATGGTGCACATGCTTCAATTGCCCCTGTTCCAAAGCTGTGCCACATTTTTGCTCTTCTGTCTATATTGGGCGTTTTTGGCTATGAGGCCCGAGGGTCCAGGTGACACATCCCCTACAGACACTTGCATGTGAGGAATGAGGTCCATTTGCCTTCCCTACCCTGCGGCCCCACCTCATATCATTTATTTTTGCATTTTTCCGAACTCTGTCGTCTCCATCCATTATGGGCCACGACGGGATTCTCAGAGACGCTCTGTGACATCGCACTGAGGGATACACGCTCTCCCACCTCAGCCTTCTCCATCCACATCTGCTCATCGTCACTGTCACCCACGAAGCATGCTGCACGAGGCCACAGTGTGAGCCTCAAAAAGGCCAATGAAAAGGGCACATCTCTTTCAGGCGCTTAAAGCATCATTGGGAAACATGTGAAAAGATAATACCCCCCAAAATTCCCTCAACCAAAAGATTAATCAAAATTAAAAATAGGTTTGCTGTTGTAAAAAGACAAAATCACTTTAAAAGTGAAGTTCGTTTTAGGCAACTGTGGGAATAGTGGTTATAGCAGAATGTACATGTTATAAACGTTGGAAGTGTAAATAATATAATCCAGAAAAAAATGGGGAGGTGGGGCCGGAAGAGCCGTGAGGGAGAGTCTCATGTGGGCCTAGCGAGGAGTCAGTTAATACCAAAGTTGGAGCATGAATTGTTAACAATGATCGAACCCTGTTAGATTTGTTTATAATTTTAAACGAATATGCACATCTGCCCAAAGCAGGGCGGAGGGCATGCTCAGTGGTTATAGCACCCGCAAAGAGCAGAGTGGCATGAATCAGACCATGTGGGAAAGGAGCTCAGGGGCCAGGCCTTGCCCCCTGCCTCACTGGGCAGGCGTTGTTTGACGTTCCCCTCACTTCCTGCATCATTTGTCCGGACTTGCTGTGAACTGTCCTGCCCTCCTTGCCTCCACCTGCACCTCCCAGAACACCCCCACCCAACTCACCCACCTGGCCTGGCAGCAGTGCCTTCCTTTTATTGGTGCTTTCAGCCTAGGGATGTGTAGTTGTGTTGGAGACAGATGATTAATGGGCCTGCCCAGGAGGCGACCCACCCACACCCACCCACACCCACCACCAGGGGCAGGAGTGGACCTCTGGGGGCCAGCCGAGTATGTTTGTGAAGAGGGTGCAGGGGGCACGTCCAGCCTGCCTGGAAATGTGACAGGAAGCCAGACTCGAATAAATGAGCAATACATTAAATTAAGGGACCAAGGTCCCAGTGAGAATTTTAATGTCTTCTTTGCCCAAGGCAACAATTGAGCAAGACCATTCTCTTCAATACAAAAGGGTCACTCAAAAGTGCATGTCAGATCCACTCAGCTCTGTCACACCCAAAACTGATACGGTCATTTTGAGAGAGAGAGTGGGGACCAGGATCTTGGGGTGGTCTTGTGTCCTCAGTTCAGCCAGGCTCCCCCACCACTACCCCGCCTCCCCAGGACCTTCTCGCCTGACCTGGGGGAGCCAGCCCATTTTACACGCTCCTGACCTGCGCATGTTCAGACACAGCCCCTCGTGGCTCTTTGCACTGAGACAACAGCCCCAGTGCATGCAGCTGCCCCACGCCTGTCCACGGGCGGCTGGCACCCTCTGACCTGAGACACGGGTCCACCTCCCAGGTCTCTCTTCTCCCACTGCTGCATCGACCCTTCCTGATGGCTTCTTGGCTTGCTTTCTGGAACAGTGTGTACAGTGTGTGTGTGTGTGTGTGTGTGTTGGAGTTAAAGTTGTGTGTGGTGGGAGGGTGCAGTTGTGTGCCTCCAGGCCCCCCCAGCTGGGGGGGGCAGAGGGGGTGGTGTTGAGTGCCCGCAGGGGTGGCCTGCCTTCTTAAACAAGGAATCACAGTATATGGTCTCAAGGGGGCTGAGTCCAGGCTCCTTCCTGGAAACATAAAGATGCAGGTGTCCTGAGCTGGCTGCTTGACCCGGGACTGGGGAGTTTCCACTCCCGCTGCCAGCCTCGCTAGTTTAACCAGGAGACGAAAAATGTATAGGTTGTGTTGCTGTTGGCGGTTGCTACAGACTTCCTTGATAGATCAGTCTCTCTACCTTCCCATTCTCCAACACCACTCATCCTCTCATGCCTCTGCCTCACCCCTCAGGGCCCATCAAAGGCCTGCCTGGAGCGGGGCAGGTGCAGCGGGGAGAGACTTCGGTGAGCAGGAAAGTGCATGATTCTTCCTACCTTAATACATTGCAAGGGGACCTCAAAACTGACAGGTTGTTTTGGCTGGCATCATAAGCCGAGTCAACAAGAAGCTGGGTACCCAGACTCAGGAGTCCCATAAATGAGAGTTACCATTTAGTGAGCACCTACTACTATATGCAGACACTATTAGATACTTTACATACATTTTCTCTATTTTGGGCAACAAATCTGCCCTCCAGGAAGATATTACTTTTTAACTTGTAGATGAGGAAATTGAAGCTACATAAATTTCATATTTCACCAAGGTTAAGTAAATTGTCTGGTCCCATGTCACATCCAATCAGTAGCAGGGCAAAGTTCAAACCCTGACCTGTGTGACTCTGGAGGCCGATTCTGTCCACTCCCCAGCTCCCAATTAATTGCTCTGTCCCTTGTACCCTTTCTCAGACGTCTGTCCTATACACGGAGCAGTGTGCTTCGAGGCTCCAAAACAGCTGGAGGATTTCTGATTTACAGCTGCTGAGCGGGTGCGCTTTGGTGCTGCTGAGCTGGGAGCCTCGTGTCCACACTGGATGTTCTCCCACCATCCTCCTCTCTCCACGTAACGAGGCGGCTGGCTCTGCTGTGGTGTCCTAGCGAGCGGAGCTGCAGAGCCCGGGCCTCTTTGAGTGCGGGAGGCTGAAAGCCTGCTTACCCATGGTCTTGACCTTGGCTGAGGAGCTAGCCTTTCTGGTGAAGCTGCACAGGGAGCTCAGTGCAGGAATCTCTGGCTGCTGCCCAAGTAGTTCAGTCTTCCAGCTGTGGCGTCCCGGAGATGAAGAGGAGGTCACGCTCTGAGACCAATCCAGAGCTGGCAGACAGTAGGGGTGGTGTCTGAAGCGACCAGGCTGAGCGGCTTGGCTTGGCAGAGCTAGGACGGGAGCTATGAACTGGCTCTTCCAGGATGAGGCGGAGGCCTCGGGGAGGGACACTCTTGCTGTTACCTGCTAGGGCAAAGGAAAAAGCAAACTCCTTACCCAGATCCCTTCAACTCGTGCTCTCTTCTGGCCCTGGGCCACTCTAACCCCTATCCCTGATGCAGCCCATCCCTGGCATCAAGCAGTGCAGGGTAAGTGGGACCAGGGCCAAGGGGAGGTGGCAGCTCTGAGGAAGGTTTCCCAGAAAACAGAGCTATTGAGAAGCAGCCAGATGCGACGGATTTTCACTCGAATCTGGAGGCTCTCAGCGAGTCTCTTAACCTCTCCAAGTCTTAGTTTTCTGACCTCTAGAACGGGCAGGCCGAAGGAGGAGCTGGGAGTGCATCCACACAAAACCCTCCACGTGGGTATTTATAGCAGTCTTATTCATAATTGCTCAAACTTGGAAGCAACCAAAATGTCCTTCAGTTGGTGAATGGATAAATCAACTGTGATACATCCAGGCAATGGAATATTATTCAGCACTAAAAAAGAAATGAGCTGTCAATCCATCAGAAGACATGGAGGAGCCCTAAAAGCATATTACTAAGTGAGAGCAGCCAATCTGAAAGTCTACCCTCTGTATAATTCCCACTATATCACATACTGGAAAAGGCAAAACTCTCAAGACAATAAAAAGATCAGCAGTTGCCAGGGGCTGAGCGTGGGTGGAAGAGATGAATAGATGGAGCACAGAGATTTTTAGAGTGGTGAAACCACTCTGTGCAATATTATAATGGTGAATACATGTCATTATATATGTCCAAACCCATAGGATGTACGATGCCAAGAGTGGCCCTAATGAAAATGATGGGCTTTGGGTCATAAGGATGTATCGAGGCAGGTTCATCAGTTGTAACTGATGTACCACTCTGGTGGTGGTTGATACTGGGGGAGGCTGTTTGTGTGGGGGGAACGGGGGCGTACGGGAACTCTGTATGTGTCTGCTTAATTTTGCTGTTAACCTAAAACTGCTCTCAAAAGTAAACTCATTTTAGAAAAGAGGAGTAAGAACATGTGTCACACAGGCACATGTTTATATAATAAACACCAAATTTGTAATCAATATATGTTGATTATGTAAAATCATATCAGGTGTCTGGCATATTACAGGTCGTGAGCCATGGTACCCGCTGTCATCACAATGATTTTTCCTTGTTTCCTTTTTTGTGTGTGATTTTTTTTCTGCTAGTAAAGAATATATGTTCATTATAAAAATTTAGAAACTGGAGAAAAAGGAAAAGCACTTGAAATTCCATCACTCAGAGCAAGCATGTCACCTTCTAAATATCACTCTGTATGATGTATATACTTAGATATGTTTTTATATAATCAGGACCATAAGACACAACATTTTTCTCTTTAATGATATGCTTGTGGATCTCTTTCCAGATTGACTAATATTAATATACATCATCTCATATAATTATTAAATAATATTTTATTTTAAAATATATCATAACTCTAATGGGTCCCCTGTGGACGGATGTGGGGTATTTCTAGCATTCTGTTGTCACAAATGACTATGTGATGAACATTTTAATGAAGACATATTTAGATGCAAATAAATATATACTCGGGATAAATTCCTGCAGGAAATCAGTCCCACCAATAAGGCAAGAACCCTCTCTTTTACCCACATCCTTATTAACACTGGAATTGCTGACTTTGATCAACAATGTTCTTTTCTGAAATTAGAGCAAGACCTTAGAAGTTCAGATGTTGGGTGGGCATAGGCAGGAAGGTGGGGAGGGAAGAAGTCCTGGGCAGGCAGAGGTGCCCCTTCGAGTTGGGAGTGGGGTTTCCCCTCACCAGGCTCCAGCTACACCTGGCACCTCACCTCTGCAGGTGACCTGGGGTGGGGCTTCAGCGGAGGGCTGAGGATGCATCAGGACTCGTGGAGGTCTGGAGGAAGGTCAGTGGGCAATGACGGGGTGTGCACAGACAGGCTCGAGGATGTGAGCACGTGATACGGTGGGGGTGGGGCGGGTCCTGGCCGGCCTGGGACAGAGGGGTGCAGAGAGTGATGGAGGGGCTCCGGGCAGTCTCTGAGCAGCTGTCACTGGTCTCCAGTGGAGGGACCCCCAGCACAAGAATGGGGGACTCTCAAGGAAATATCTGAGAAGGAGCCAAGGCAGGGGCCCTGAGATTGAGGACTGTCCCCACTGACTTGCTCGGGGGAGACCAGGACAACCCTTACTCTTGCTTTTAAAAAAACTTTGGTAATGTTGTCATTTTTCAGTGCATGTTCCTGTTTGTTTTTGCAGATTTCTCTGTAGTGCCTAAGAAAAAAATTATTTTAAAACTAAAAGCTACTTGTGTGTTTGTTTGAGAAATGATTAGCTGGGGGAAGGTTGGTGAGACCAAGCTTTCCCACCATGATGGGGGTGGGGGATGGGGGGTGGGGATGGGGATGGGAGGGGGCTCCAACTGGGGCCTCCATGTTCCAGGCCTCCGTGCGGAGCTTTACATTAAGAAGCGCATTTAATTCTCATGGCAGCCCTACGAACTGCTATTATTCTCACTTTATAGCTGAGGAAATTAATGATCAGAGAAGTTCAATAACTCGCCAAGTTCAGGGAGTTGGTTGAACAGTGACTGGCGGCCAGCCCTTCCTCAGGGTCCATTCACTTCCCATTATACGACATAAGGGCCAGGTCCCCGAAGGCGGAACGTGGAAGGTGGTAAGGCCCTCTCCCAGAAGGCCTGGGCGCCCAGAGGATGGTGTGGGGCTCCTGGACTCAGAAGCCGTCATGCTTCCTCCCTCAGGCCTCAGGAGTGGCTTCGGCCATGTGGGGTGAGTTGCTGCTCTTCAACCTGGGAGTGACTGCAAGGGAGGCCTGTGGGCTTGCTGCAAAACAGACTCTGGCTCCTGGGTGCCTCCCTGACCCTTACCCTGCACCTTGGCTCCAGCTGGTGGAGGGGGCACTTAGGTGGAAAGCCCCATGTTATCGCGGGATCTTGCATTAGGCCTGGGTGAGAGGGCCTTAGAGATCTTTATCAATGGAATGCCTCTGGTTCTGAAAATTAGCATCTCAGGTTATGCAGCAGATTGTGTTCATGTGCGTGTGCCTGTGTGTGTGTGTGTGTGTGTGTGTGTGTGTGTGTGTGTGTGTGTGTGTGGTGGGGCAACTGGGGTGGAGAGGTGAAGCGGGAACTCACCTTGGCAGCCTTGGGGTTAAGGGCAGGTTTGTTGCTTCTGTGTTTTGGATAAACAAGCTTCTTGCACAGATAGTTCTGTCTGCTGGGTTCATCTCCTCGGTGCTGACACGGAGGAAGGAATGCCATCTCTGGCCATAGGTTGTGATGGCCTCTGGGTCTGACCCCCTTGTTTGAGATGGTGACTTTGACAATGACCTTTGGGAACCAGGAGGGCCAGAAGTGGGGCTGCTGGAGGCAGACAGATGGTCCTGGCCTCAGCTCTGCACCCCATGGCCCCATCCTCTGCCCGTCTGCTGCTGGTCTCTGAAATGTTCTGTGAGAAACCCCCATCTGTTTGGACCCAGGGGCTCTGGGTTCCCACTGTGACCACGGGTCTGTGCTGTGCTGGGTCCTCACCTCCGGGACCTCAGAATGTGACCTCATTTGGAAAGAGGGTAGTTGCAGGTGTAATTAGTTAAGCAGTGGCCCCCTAATCCAGTATGACTGGTGTCCTTAAATGACCATGTGAAGACAGAGACACACAGGAAGAAGGCCATGTAAAGAGTTATGCTACAAGCCAGGAAACACCAGAAATTGCCAGCAAACCATCAGCAGCTGGGAGGAAGCAAGGAAGGAGTCCCTCTTACATTTTTTAGAGGGAATGTGACCCGCTGACAACTTGATTTCAGACTTTGAGCTTCTAGAACTGACAGACTGTAAATTTCAGTATTAAGCCACCCAGTTCATGGTGCTTTGTTTTAGCAGCTCAGAAATTGAGAGAGCCTGGGAGCTGAGGGTGAGCCCTAGGAGCCTTCTCTCCTTCCTGGCTCCTTGGAGAAGGGCCCTCTTGTGGTTTGTTTGCATCATTCCTCCCTACAGCTGCTGCTTCTGTTTCCATAGGCTCCAGCTGGAAGCACGTTTTTTTCCCCCTCAAAACATCCGAGCCGGTAGCTAGGAGGGAAGGATGGGCAGTTCTCTTTTACAGATGACAACAATAAGGTCAAGAGGTGTCAGTTCTCCCTAAGACACGACAGTCAGAACCTAGCATCTTGCTCCCTAGTCTTTTGCTGCCTCTCATTGGGGAGATCCCTGTCCTATCTATTCTGTAATGTCACAGCTGCCTGCCTCCTCTTGGCCCCTGCGATGAGGGACAGGAGTCACCCAGAGTCTGATCCATTCTTAAAGCGCCCACAGCCTCCTGTGCCACGAAGTCTTCTCCGGCTGCTGTGGCTGGCAGGCACCTTTGTCCTCTGAAAAGACTTTCCTTGAGATGCGCCCTTGCTTTGAGCTGTCTCACTCATGAGTTATCTCTGCGCATGGGTGTCCTGTCTGCCTGGCTGGCCTGAGTCCTCCTCCTGTTTAATCATCTTCTCCCTCCGGTGAGCACAGGGCATGGGGAAGTCCATGCTCAGTCCACCTCTGCCAGAGGAGCTGTTGCTGCTCTCTAGGGAAGGAGAGCCCCGTGTCACCCAAAGTCCCTCTCTCTTTCCTTATCCAGATTGAGCACCAGCTGAAGTCTGTGGAGGGCAATGGATGCCAAGGGTAGAGGTTGGTTTAGCAGCACCTCGTGGTAAGCTGCCTCGAGGGGAAGATGGCTTATGGCCGTACCCACTGGGTCCCAGTGGAACTCGACCCAACCTTAGGGTCTCACATGGGTGTCCCCACTCAGAGCATGTCAGGCCTGCAGCTACTGGTCGTGGTCTGTGGGGCTGGCTTCTGTGTTTCGAGAAGGGCACGTTGGCTCTGACGTCACCTCTACAGGCCCAGAAGCCCCAGGCTTGGCCTTTATCGGGGCTATCATGATGTACACCCATGGTTTTGCTCCAGTCTGGGATTACACGGGGTCTGATAGAACAAAATCATTGGTGTTCAAGGTGCTTTTTAAAAAATCCCAAAACATTCCTCTTGGAATCTTCTGTTTCCTAGCTCTGTCCAGCTTAGCATCAGGTCCATAAAAAAAAAAAATCTTTTTGAGATTTTGCTGCTGTTTTCAGAGTATGTGTGTGTCAGAGTGAAACAGAGCTGGGAGAGGAAGGCGAGGAGAGGGAGAGGGAAATCGAGGAAATCAGATGCACCTGTGTCAACAGTCCAAGTTGCCGAGAGAGGGGGACCTTTCCCTCTGCTGAGACGCTTTCCCCTTTGTGGGCTGGTGGCAGCACTTGCTGGCCACAGAGCTGGGGGAGCTTCCAGTCCTTCCTCCTCCTCCTCTGCATTTCCACTTCTTGGCACCCCGGAGCATTCTTCATGCTCAGGGAGCCGCCAGAGCTGTGCAGGTGTGTATCCGGAGCGGAGCCCGAACAGTGCTGCTCTGTGTGGGCCCTGGCCTCAGTGCCACCTTATCAAAGCCCTAGTGATTCCGGGTACTGCAGGCAGGGGCGACGTGGCCTGCGCACCCCACTGTGCCTGTGCCCGTGTCTTCCCCCACTAGGAGTGAGGCTGTCCTAGTGCTGGGCAGAGATCACCCAAAAAGCATGTGGGCACTTGCCGGTGTCTGGTCCATGCCTCAGAGAGCTGGCTTCACCCATTCCATCTCCAGGTGAGAGCTCGGCTTCTAGTAGGAGAGTCGGGAAGGCCTAGGCAAGGCGGGGTGTGAAGGTGGGGACATCGGTGGACATGAGGGATTTGAGCAGCAGAGCTTCTCAATGCCATCGCAGACGTGGTCGGGAGCTCCAGACCACTGAGTCAGAAGGTTGCAGGACCGTGGAATGTCTCTGTGCCCCTGCATTTGTCAGGGGCCTCCCCTGCAGACATTAGCGGCAAACTCTGTACAAGGGATGTGGCCTAGGTAGTCACCTTTGTGGGTGTAAGGGAAGAGGGTAGCTGGGGAGAATAGGGGTCTGATTCTAAAACTCCCAAAAGAGTGAGGAGAGGTGATCCCCTTCCCCACCCCAAGACAGAGTCTGCTGTGGCAGCTTTCAGAAGAGAGTCTAAACGTGCTGACTTGGGAGTTTGTTAAAAGGAAGGAAAAGAGTGTCGGGAGGCTAAGCCTTCATCAGTCCAAAATTATCCCTCATCCCCAGGTATCCAGACAAGTCCACGCTGTAGTGTCCCCCTGCCATGAACCCTGCCCACCCAAGCTCATCCCCCTGCCTCCTTCCACTTTACCTCCCTTCTGCCAAGGAGGCTCCAGAGAGAGAGAGTCCTTGAGGAACCTGGAAGCTGCTAGCAGCCTGAGCTCTGTCACCGAGCTGTGTGTAATTGGGCACCTCATTTTACCTCTCCAGGCCTCAGTTTCCCCATGTAGTCCCCAAGGCTCTTTTCAACAATGGTCCTTACGTCCTGCTTCCATGGAAACGAACTTTGTCTGTGAAATGTGTGCTCCCTCCCAAACTCCCGATTTGGAATGTGGTCTACAGGCTGTTTCAGCTGGGTTACAGAGGCCACCCCCACATTTAGAGATGGGGGAGCTCAGACAGGTAACAGCTTTTCCTGCAGCTGCGGGTGCCTTTGTCTTGGAGGCACTTTTAATGTGTGAAGACCTGTAACTATAAACATCCTTGTGTACCAAGCAGGGCTGCTATGATCTCTATTTTACAGACTGACAGACAAAATGGGGCCCAGAAAAGTTAAGTCCTTCCCCAAGGATCTGGTCCCTGGTGATTAAATTAATATAAATTAGTAGAAAGAGCACCAGTCCGGAAGCCAAATAACCTGACCTTGAAAAAGTCACTGGAGTCCCTAGGCCCCAATTTCCTGTCTGCAAAGTGGCAATAATAATGGTTGCAGGGTCATACAAAATCGTGGAGGGGAAAACAGTTTGCAAATGTGAACAGGCATACCTTGTTTTATTGTGCTTTGCAAATATCGCATTTTTTACAAATTGAACATTTGTGGCAACTCTGGCTCAAGCACGTCTGTTGGTGCCATATTTCCAACAGCATTTACTCACTTCATATCCCTGTGTCACATTTTGGTAATTCTCTCAATATTTCAAACTTTTTCATTATTACTGTATTTGTTATGGTGATCTGTGATCAATGATCTGCAATATTACTATTGTAATAGTTTTGGGATGCCATGAACTGCACCCACATAAGACAGCGAATTTAACCGATAAATGTTTTATGTTCTGACTGCTCTGCCAATCAGCCATTCCCATCTGCCTCCCTCTCCTTGGGCCTCCCTGTTCCCTGAGACACAACAATAGTGAAATTAGGTCAGTTGATGACCCTAAAATGACCTCTAAGTATTCAAGTGAAAGGAAGAATTATACATTTCTCATTTTAAGTCCAAAATTAGAAATGATTAACCTTAGTGAGGAAGGCATGTCAAAAGCCGAGATAAGCCTCATGTATCAAACAGTAAGCCAGACTGAGAAGGTAGAGAAAAAGTTCTTGAAGGAAATTAGAAGTGCTACTCCAGTGAAACATAAATGATAAGCAAGTGAAACAGCCTTATTACTGATGTGGAGAAAGTTTCAGAAGTCGGAGAGAAGATCAAACCAGCCACAACATTCCCTTAAGCCAATGCCTAGTCCAGAGCAAGGCCCTGACTCTCCCCAGTTCTGTGAAGGCTGACAGAGGTGAGGAAGCTGCAGAAGAAATGTTCGAGGTTGGTTCATAAGGTTTAAGGAAAGATGCTGTCTTCGTGACATGAAAGTATGAAGTGAAACAGCAAGTCCTGATGTAAAAGCTGCAGCAAGTTCTCCAGAGGATCTGGCTGAGATAGTTAATGATGGCAGCTGCACTAAAAAACAGATTTTTAGTGTGAGTGAAACCAGCCTTATATTGGAAAAAGATGTCTTCTAGGAGTTCCACAGCTAGAGAAGTCAGTGCCTGGCTTCAACGCTTCAAAGGACAGGCTGACTCACTCGTTAGGGGCTAATGCAGCCGGTGACTTTAAGTTGAAGCCAGTGCTTATTTACCATTCTCAAAAATCATAGAGCCCTAAAGAGTTATACAAAGGCTATTCTGCCTGTGCTTTATACATAGAACAACAAAGCCTAGATGATGGTGCATCTCTTTATATCATGGTTCACTAAATACTTTAAGCCCCCTGCTGAGACCTACTGCTCAGAAAAAAATTCTTTCAAAATATTATGGCTCACTGTCTGTGCACCTGGTCACCAAGGGCTCTGATGGAGATGGACAATGAGATGAATGTTGTTTCCATGCCCGATGGTAACACAATATCCATTCTATAGCCTATGGATCAAGGAGTAATTTCAACTTTCAAGTTTGTTTTATTATTTAAGAAATACATTTGGTAAGGCAATAGCTGCCATAGATAGTGATTCTCTGATGGATCTGAGCAAAGTAAATTGAAAACCTGGAAAGGATTCACCATTCTATTTTTTAAATTTATTATTTATTATTATTTATGCCTATAGCACCTAGTCTTCTTAGGTGGTCTCCCATCCAAGTACTAACCGGCCTCGATCCTGCTTAACTTTAGAGATCAGACATTTGGCTTATTCAGGGTGACATGGCCATAGACCATGGACCGTGGCTCCACTGGGGCATGAACCCAAGACCTTCTGCGTGTAAAGCAGACGTGCTAACCGCTACACTATGGAACCATGTCCAAGATTCACCATTCTACATGCCATTAAGAACATTTGCGATTATTGGGAAGAGGTCAAAATATCAACATTAACAAGAGTTTGGAAAAAGTTGATTCCAGCTCTCATGGATGACTGAGGAATTCAAGACTTCAGTGGAGGAAGTAATTACAGATGTGGTTGAAATAGCAGGAGAACTAGAATTAGGAGTGGAGGCTGAAGATGTGACTGGACTGCTTCAATCTTAGGATAAAACTTTAAAGGATAAGGAATTGCTTCTAATGGATGAGCAAAGAAAATGGCTTCTTTAGGGGAAACCACTCCTGAAGTGGAATCTACTCCTGAAGACTGTGAATGACAACAAAGGATTGAGAATGTTACATAAACTTAGTCGTTAAAGCAGCTGCAGGGTTTGGGAGGGTTGACTCCAATTTCGAAAAAAGTTCTGTGGGTAAAACACTATCAAACAGTATCACATGCTGCAGAGAAATCAAAGGTGAAAGGAAGAGTCAGTCAATGTGGCAAACTTTATTTTGTGTTTTTGTAAAGAAATTTCCATAGCCACCCCAACCTTCAGTAACCACCACACCGATGAGTTAGCAGCCATCAATGTTGAGGCAAGACCCTCCACCAGCAAAAAAATTACTGAAAAATTTTAACTCACTGAAAAATTATAACTCACTGAAGGCTTAGATGATGGTTAGCTTTTTTTTTTTTAAATCAATCAAGTACTTCTAAATTAATACATGTATGGTTTTTTAGATATAATGCTTTTGCATACTTAATAGATAATGTATAGTGTAAACATAACTTGTATATACACTGAGAAATCAAAAACTTGTGTGACTGGCTTTATGGCGATATTCACTTTGTTGTAGAGATTTGGAACTGAACGGAGGTAACAAGTGCCTGTACAGCACTTGTTAACTTTCAGCATTTGTGGTGGCAGGGAGAGCAGGCTGTCGTTCTCATGTTCTCTCACCCTCCACTACTCTCTTGCATATTCTTCCCTCCTGGGGCTAAATGGATTCTTCCAACGTTTTTCCCTGGGAAGACTGGCCTCTCATTCCCCTGTGGTTCTTTCCCTCCAGACTGTAAATTCACCTGCCACCCGGAGTGCCGCAATCTGATCCAGCTGGACTGCAGTCAGCAGGAAGGCCCATCCCGGAGCAGACCCTCTCCAGAAAGCACCCTCACTCCGACCTTCAGCCAGGTAGGCAGCAAGGCTGGAGGACCAGGCTGGGAATAGCCTTTGCAGGTGTTTTGGGCTCCACTGTCTCTCTCAGGAGCTCTGGTGAGCAGGAGGTGGCATGAGTACTCCACCTATGCTAGAGCCTGAGGTCTCCTTCTGGCCAGGTGGAGTTCACAGACACACACTCAGATTCTGCATCCAATTCTGATGTGTGTGTGTGTGTGTGTGGAGTTTTCCCACACCACCAAAGCAATCCTGATACCAGCCGGGCGTCTTAACATTCAACTCAGTTCTGACACTCTCTGCACATGCTCTTCCGCCTTCAGAGGCCAATTAAAATTCCACCTTCAGAGGCCAATTAAAATTAAAACTCAGATTGTCACCTGGGCTTCTGACCAACCCGCTATAGATTGGAGGTTACCACCACTCCCTTCCTGGGCTCCATTAGTTTGCTAGAGCAGCTCACAAAATTCAGGAAAACATGTTACTTACCATATTACCAGTTTATTATAAAAAGACATTACAGCCAGATGGAAGAGACGCGGAGGGCGAGGCATGTGGGAAGGGGTGCAGTGCTTCCATACCTTCTCCACACACACCTCTCTTCCTGAATCTCCACATGTTCACCGACCTGGAAGCTCTCTGAACCCCATTCTTTTGTGTTTTTATGGAGACTTCATTACATAGACATTATTGATTGAATCATTGGCCATCAGTGATTGATTCACCCTCCAGCCCCATTCCCTTCCTGGAGGTCATGGGGGTGGGGCTGAAATTTCCAACCCTTTAATCAGTGGTAGGTTCTCCTGGCAGCTACACCCCATCCTTAGGTGGGGTCCAAAAGTCGCCTCATTACATAACAAGAGACACCTTGGTAGCTCTCATCACTTAGGAAATTCTGAGGGTTTTAGGAGCTCTGTGCCTGAAACTGTACAAAGACCAAATGTGTATTTCTTATTGTAAATCTCAATATCACACACACTATTCCAAAAGACTCGGGGGATGGAACAGAAACAGTGATGAAGAGAAGTCTGTAGCTACTTAGAAGTCCCCCACCGAACCTGGTTTGGCCTAGGGCTGTGAGCCAGAGGTGTTGGTATGGGTAGGGGTAATAGGGGTCCTGGAGAAGTCTCCTCAAGATCCTTTGAGGCCTCATAGCCCTGGGGTGGTGGGGATGTTGGGGCTGCCAGCCAGGCCAGATCAACTTCAGAGGAGCTGGGCCTATGTTCTTTCCTGGTGTTAGAGGACCAGGAAATTGATCCCCAAAGCAGGTCTTGGTTCTGAGCTTTGCCAAGGCGCTTGAACCAGGATGTGTCTGAACTCTGGTGTCCAAGATTTGGAAGGGCAACAGGAGAGCTTTTTTTTTTTTTTTTTTTTACTTTTACATCAAACAAGCATTTATTTCGCTACATCTGTGTGCCAAGCACTGGTGAGAGTGGGAATAATAAATAATATATCACAGTATTTGTCGTCAGAGAGCTTACATTCGAGAAGGGGAGACAGAATACAACCAAATAGTATGTCTTGTGGTGCATGTTGCCATAAAAATATGAATCAAGTGTTTTGAGTACACAGCGCAATTGTTTCTGTTGGGGAAAATCAGGGAGGAAAAAACCAGAGCAGATGACATTTGATCTGCACCTCGCGTCGAAGGTTGCTGGTCAAGGAAGTAAGGAGTGTTTCAGGACATCGTCCATTTATTCATTCAACAAATATGTTTTGAATGTTGACTATGTGCCAGCCCAGGAATGCGAGGGACTTAGTGATGAGGTAAACAGGCATGACCCCTGCCCTTGTAGTAGAGCAGGGAAGCAAGCATAAATAAACAAATAAACCCTATGTTTCTGATGGAAAATCCCACGATTCTAAGAGACAATATAGGTGCTAGATGACTGGTTACTTCCTGAAGAGAATCTGAGAAAAGCTGGGCAATCGGGGTTCAGCCCCAAGTGCCCAAAATGGCCATCCATATGCTCTTTCTGACCGGGATGCACAAGATCAATGATGCTCAATCACCTGACGCCCACGGGTGTTCTCAGCCTCTGGGCTGTTCTCCCATGCCTTTATCTCCCACTGGGAAAGCTTTACTGAAAAGCGAATATGATGTATGTTTTTATAAAAATGATATTGATTCAGTTCTAAAATATATTTTTTAAAATTCCATATATCCTTCATACATTTTGGAATAGCAACTGCTTATGGTATAGCCTGAATGTGACCTGGCCTCTTGGGAGGGACTTGTTTTTAGCTGGAACCTGAACATCCAGGTGGAGGGGCAGGGCGGGGAAAGGAGACACAAAGCCGGCTCCCAAAGCCCTGGTGAATGACACAGATTTTTGCTGAACGTTTTCCTTAGGAGATGGAAAAGGCAAGTTACATAGCGCACCATATAGCAACGTTTCTTCAAAATCTTATTTAAACATTTGCTCTTTATTTCCCTAATTTTCTGTCCCATTTGAGAGCTGCCAAGTCTCTCTTTTTTCTACTCCTGTGACTCTACCCATCCCCTACCCTGGAGCCTGCTCCCCCATCTACTCTCTGGGTCTCTTCTTTGGGTCTCTATTCCTTTTTCTAAAGTAGCAAGTCTCAAAGGGAGTGATTCCCCCCCCCTTTCCAGGGGACATTTGGCAGTTTATGGAGACATTTTTAGTTGTCAAAACTGGGGGTTTGCTGCTGGCATCTGGTGGGTAGAGGCCAGAGCTGCTGCTAAACATCCTACAGTGCATAGAAAAGGCCCCCTCAACAAAGATTCATCTGACCCAAAACGTCAACAGTGTCAAGGTTGAGAAACCCTGCCCTAGAGAGGGTTAGCCAGCTTCTAGGTGTGGTGGGCCAAAGGCGGGGCCTGGGGTTTGCTGTATACCTTGCCTCATCCTCAGAACATTAGCAGGGAACAGGTGCTTCCAAGTCGGGGTAATTGAAAGCAGAGTGACCCCCTTTTTCCTCTTGGGGACCCCTCTAGCAAGCTAAATCAGGGCCGTGTCTAGAGCAGAACCACAGTGACCTATAGAAAGAACCACATTGAAACACTTTGGTGCCAAGAGTCCCCTGTGGGTGCAGGCCGGCCCCCCACCAGCCAACAGCCTGGAATGGGGTTGGCTCCCAGAGGCTGGGGAGGGCTGCCTGTTTGCCTTGGACAGGCCTGACTGCGTGCTTCAGCACAAGTGGGGCAGGGCCTCGCCTTCTATCAATAAAACCTGGGCCCTGCTCCAGGCTCGCTCGCCTTTTCTAAAAAGCTTATTTGTGCTGATTTCCGCCTTGGCTTGATTTCTGTTAAATACCAGGATGGAGTTTCTTTCATCTTGACATTGTCACCTGGGCTAGCTAAACTACTGTGTGCATGCCCTTTTCCTGGGGGACTTTGTGGCCAGGGCCTTGGTCTGTGCTCAGCTAGTTTGGGGACATATGGCTATTAGAAGGTCTCAGCTTGGTGGCGTCCATCCAAAGAGAACTGTTAATTAACACTCTTTATTTTTTCTTCTTGTACATTCATACATTTTTCAAAACTTGGTTGAGATCATTCTATAGATAAGTATTAGGCCTCAACTTTTGAAAAACAGTAATCTCAAGGTTCTAGCCATCTCCTCTGTCATGCCAGAGGGAGGTCACGAGGGAGGAAGAAGGGGCAGGTGTGTGAGGGGGCAGAGATGGGCTCAGAACCCCTAGCTGCACTCACAAGGCCACATGTGGTTGTGTGTGTGTGTGTCTGGCTTGGGCAGCTAAACTGAGGAAGGGTAGCTGGTAGCTGCCTGTGCTTTTGTCAGACACAGAATCCGTTGTTTCGGAGTCTGTCCCTGGAGATCTTCAAGGTCTATGATGTCTGAGTTTTCCCCTGGGCACCCATTGTTGACCTAGCAAATGTCCTTCAAATCTACCCCAGATCCCTTCTTCAGTTTAAGCCAATTCTTAGCGAACATGGGTGCCATTGGCTGAAGACCACAATAACTTGCCAAAACAGCTGCCATCCCTTTATTTGGAGGCATACCCTAGAGACTTTATACTTCAAGTGATCTTAAGGGTGTTACCTCTGTGATGAAAAAGACCTCAGGCTCCCCAGCACCCTCAGGATGAAGTTAGACCTCTGCTGGTTTGGTCCAGTCCTTGCATTGCCTTTGGAAGGTAGACCCCAAGGGAGGAAGTCCTTGCCCCAAATTGTTGGGTCTTATTATAACCCGCTGTAGTCCAGGGGGATCCTAGCAGCTCTGTCCCTTTGGCCTTTGGTGCCACTTTTATTGGTACGTGGAATGCAAATGACAAGAAAAAACATAAGCACCCTTTCTTCCACTCAGATCACTTACAGCCAGGGATCGAACCTTCTCATGTCCAGCAGGCCCGATCCCTTCCCCCTCCTCCTGGCCCTCCAGAATCCAAGAGCAGTGCTTAGAAGCCAGGCTCCAGGTCCCGCTTAGAAACCAGGCTCCAGGTCCCGGTCTGCGAAGTCCTGCCCCTCCCACAGCAGCTCCCAAGCCTCACTCAGGCACTTTCGGCTTAGGATTCTGGCCATCTCCAATGTGCCTCCTGGGCTGTTCCTTACTTAGTATTTCTCTTAAACAAATTCATTTTATTAAACTTATGTTAAGGATTTTTTAAAAGATTCTTGAATTGCTCTTTAAAGTACTTAGGATTTTTTTCCTGACACTCATTAAATTAATCCTTAATCTCTAAAATTAAAAGAAAAATGTGTGTCTAAAGGCTGCCTCAAATTCCTTATGCACATATTTATTGAGCCAGGTACCGTTCTAAAATCCTCAGTGACATTAGTGGGAAATGCCATCTAGAGAGTCTATGGTTTTCGGTGATCTGGGGCCCGGACTACCAGGGCCCTGGGTCCAGCTGGTGGCGAAGGGGCATCGTGAGCAGTGGAAGGAGCTCCAGGGGGAGCGGGAAAGGAAATGCCAGCCATCCACACTCTTCCAGGGGACAGATGGGTCCATAGGTACTGGTAGTTACATATAGTGTCAAGTGAAAACAAGTCATACCATATATGTGTGTGTGTGTGTGTGTGTGTGTATACATATATATATAGTACATATATGTGTGCATGCGTGTGTGTGTGTGAACACAGAACAAGGGCCTGGATGATGGCCACCCAACCCTTGGAAGAGATTTCACTGTCAACTTTTGCTGTGCACTTTGGTGCTGTTTGAATAACCAAATGCTGTCATGTGTTTCCAGTATAATATTTTTGAAAGGCAATAAATATTTTTAAATATAATATTTATTTATTTTTAAAGTATTACTAAATTTATTGGGGTGACATTGGTTAATAAGGTTATAAGTTCCAAGTGTCCAATAGAATTCATCATCTATACATTGCATCGTGTACTCATCACCCAATAACTATTTTCTTAAAAAAAAGGAAGACCCCTGGCCTGGGTGACGGAAGAGCTAGGTTCTAACCCAGACTGCAGACAACATACTTGGTATATGACGCAGGACAAGCCTCCTAGTTTCTCTAGGCAGGGTTGTTGAGAGGCTTCCATGAGAAGGGGTATATGACAGTATGGGCAGATGAAGGGTAAATGTCGGTGGGTAGCTTCCAGGGCTGCCTCTGGTGCCTCTAACGGCCTTAATGGATTTTTTTTTTTTTTATCATGTCGCCCTTGTGATGAAACCCTCTGTGGCCCTCAAATTCAATCTAAATCTGGATTAGCATGAGAAACCCTTCATGGTCTGGCTCTGCCAACTCTCCAAACTACTAGAAAGATGGGTTACTCCTGGATGTAAAACTAGGACGCCGTGGCTTTAGGTTTGGGGAGGCACTTATTGTCACAAGACAACCATAATCCTCTCCTTTGCAGCCCTAGTTATTGCTCTACTCTGTAGATAAAAAAGACCAAGACCCTGTCCCCGTTGCCCGAAGGGACGGATGGCTTCCGAAGCTCTAGAGTGGCCCCGCCTGGCCTGCTGGCGTTTCAGCCCCGCAGGTCGCGGATGCCTTTCTGCCTGTGCCCCGCCCTCCCCGCTACCCTGCTGTCATTCCTCAGCAGAGGGCCCCTCTGGAACCGTCTCCCTCAGCCCCTGCAGCCGCTGAGCGGTGACTCAGCTGGCATGGAGAGCTGAGTTTCCTGGCTCCCAGCCTGTGCTCCCTCCCGTAGTCGCGCTGCTGCCTCCTTACTGGAGATTCCGCCTTTCCAGTACCCTTCAGAGGGGGAAGCTCCTGAGGCCAGTCCTGAGCGAGCCCTCAGCCCAGCGACCGCGTGCTGAATCCAGAACTACCACACGGGGGAGCCAGAGAGCAAGAAGTGGGGAGCCTGGGGGCGGGGCCTGTACCTCTGGAGCGCGGCCCTGGCCCCCGCCTCCCTAACAAATACTCTAGATAGATACCTGCACCCGCCTCTCAGGGGATTTGGGGGCCTGAGTTTCTTCCAAAATGCTCCCTAGATGTTTATCAGATTGAATTGTGATTGATAACCACAGTAGCTAACATTTGTTGAGCATGTGCTCTTGTTTTATTAATTATTGAGAGAGGAATGTCGAAATCTCCAAGTATATTTGTGGATTTGCCCCTTTCTCCATACATGTCTATCTTCCTGCATTCTGATGCTCCTTTATTCAGTGCATAAACATTTAGGATTGTTATGTCCTCTTGATTAATGGACTCTTTTACATTATGGAATAACCATCTTATCCTTGGTCATGTTCTTTGCTCTGAAATCTACTTTGTCTGTTATTAATATAGCCACTCCAGCTTTCTTTTGATTACCATTAACCATCTTTTTACTTTTAGGCTATTTGTGTCTTTATATTTAAAGGTCATTTCTTGTAGACAGTAAATAGTTGAATCTTGTTTTTCTAACCCAGTTGAAAATCTCTGCCCTTTAGTTGGGTTATTTAGATAATTTGCATTTAATGTGATTATTGATATAAACAGATTTAAATCTATTGAAATAGATTTGTCTGTTGTATTACTATTTGTTTTCTGTTTGTCCTATCTTTTCTTTGCTCCCTTTTTAATTTTTTCTGCCTTTTTTGGATTAATTGAATATATTTTATGATTCCCTTTTATCTTATTTACTGCCAGACTACCCAGTGACAAATGATGGAGCCATTGCCCAGCCTTTCTGTCCACTCTGCCTACATCTGGGACCACTGCTCCTCCCTCCACAGTTTCCCCTTCACACTCTAGAAGCCAGAAGTGCTGGCCAAAGCTGTCAGTGATTCGACAGCACTAGACAAGCTGCCTTTCACAGGAGCCGCCCCAAGGCCTATCTGACCAGCTCAGACCAACCCACCAGGGCTCATTTCTGATCAGGCAGAGCAGAAAGGCCTCCCAGTTAGGAGATCCCAGCTCTGAGGAGGACCGAGCTCTAATATGTGCAGGAGTGCAAGAATTGTTTACTTTTCACACCGATGATCATGCTGCCCTGGCCATTGGAGGGCTGGCCTTGCCTAGAGAGGGACACTAAGGGATGAATTCTTGATCAGATATACTTTTTGTGCTTTTCTAGTCTCCCTAAAGGAGTACAATCAGAAGGCAGATTCCTGGCTCAGCATGAGCTCTTCAGGGCCTCTGCGCTTGGTATGGCTGATTTCTCTGCCTTCAGTGTCTTTAAGTGTCAGGGCCCTATCGAAGCTGCTAGCATGACAGCCAAGCAAGAGAAGTGCACTGTGGTCTAGCACTCTGAAGAAAGTGAATCTCCTGTGAATCTAACCTAAGCGTTGTGCAGCCACGCACCTCTTACAGCAGGAAGTCATCTGGGGGGAAACTGAGCTCTCTGCTGTGCACAGCTGGTTTCATGCTGTCAAATGCTACTCTCAAGGTGGAGGCTGGCATTCTTAAGATGCAACCCAGAGAGGACATCTGGGAAAGGTCACTTCTGAGAGGCAGGGGAAGGTGTGGGGGTGTGATCATTTATTGGCAAATATGTGTCAGGAAGTTGAGAGGACATAGGAGGAAAATATTGACAGGCAAAAGCAAAACCACAAGAGGGCAGGGCAGCTGCTGCGAAAGTGAATCAAATTTTGTGCAATTATATGAGGGATGCTTAGTTGTGGCCGGAGGTGGGTGTGAACTGTGGGCTGGGCACGTGTTGTGACGGGCCTTGAAGGATCCACTCAGGAGTCTGGAATACCCTTTGTAGGCACTGGGGGGTCATTGGAGGAAGGGCAGCAATTTTAATGGAAAATTGTCAGAACCAGAGCCTCTGGGTTTGAAATTGGATTCTACCATTTACTTGCTTTGCGAACACTCAGCCTCAGTTACTCACCTGGAAAATATCTTCTTGCAGGGTTGTGAGGATTTTTTAAGTGAGATAACGAAATGTCTCAGAGCTTGGTAACTCTTACAGAACTTCTCATTTCACGTTCTTCTAGACTGCACGTTGTGAGAAGGCAGGGACTATGTCTTATTCAGACCTGAACTGGAACACCCAGGCTAGTGCTGGCCATGCAGAAGGTGCTCGGTAACTATTTGTTGAATGAGTGAAAAAATAAGCAACTAGAGTGTCACACATACTAATTACTTACTAATAATTAGTTGAAATATGCATAGAAGATTCTATGTTAGAACAGCTCTGATCAGATGTTGGTCTAGAAGGATAACTCAGGCAACATATGAGGCAGGGAGTTTGGAAGAGGCACAGATGGGAGCAAAGAAAACTACTGGAAGGCTTTGCAATAGTCTACACTAAGGCATTCATGGAGATATTGAAGGAGGAGGAACCGGTGGAGGTGAGGCAGGGAGCCGTGAGCTCAGTTTTGGACCTGAAGAGAGTGAGGCTGCAGGGTGCTCAGTGAGCAGGCTTCCATCTGGAGCTATCTGGGAGAGAGAGAATTCTGAGACATGAATCTGTGAGGCGTAGTCGATACCATCGGCACAGGTGAAACCCAGTACCCGGGAGACACGGACACACAGGGGAGAAGACAGTCAATCTCTGAACCCTGGAAAGCCCTAAGAAGCTAGAAGGAAGACGGGCACAGGCAGGCTGGGAAAGTAGTCCCTGACTTGTTGATGAAGGGCTGCGATTTCAGGCGACCAGGCTGTAAGGATGAATGCAGTCACGGGGTCAACACTCAGCACTAGGGTGTTCTAGGACCAGGGTTCTGGAGTCAGACCAGCTGGGTTGGTTTGTTTCTATGTGCCAGTTACTTCACTGCCTGACTTCCTTCTCCTCTCTGTAAAATAGAGATGATAATTATAGCTTCACCATTGGTTTGTCATAAGGATGACATGAAATATGCATATAAAGTTATTAGTACAGTGCCTGCACATACTGGCTAATAATGATTTCAAAATACGTTTAAGGGGTGGGGTGGTACCTCAGCCTGGTTTTCAGCCTCTGAATATGTTAGTAGGTCAGAAGGCCCCAAGTCTGATCTCCACCCCTGAGCACCCTCACTTGGACAGATGAAGAAACCTGAGGTTCGGTTGCTCAAGATAGTGTATTAAGCTGCAGCCGGAGCTGGAGCTAGAATGCCAGCTGCAGACTTCCAGGCTTACGTCACAGCTCCTCCGGAACCCGCAGAACCGCACCGTGGATCTCATGGTGGGATCTGGCCACGGGTCAGGATTGCATCTGAGAGAAGAAGAAAGCTTAAAATAATGAATGTCTCTTATCATTTGACACTTTGAGATGGGAAGGTCACCCATGTACTGTTTCAGTGGCTCTTTCTGAACCCCAGCATGATGCCCTGGATGTGCAGCTTAAGGTGCAGACTCCCCTTCCTGGGTCCAGGGACAAGAACAGTCGGTTCCCACCCTTTGTGGGTTCACCTCCAGAGGCATAAAGGACTACTGCACAGGCTTTTTTGTCCCCCGCCCCCCACCAGTTTGTCACTACTGTTGGTTATTCACAGGGAAGAGGTACAGACAGGATCCTTAGACACGGAAAGGAATCCCCTTTGGGGACCTTGGAGCTTCAGTCTGGATTCATCCCCCTGGAGGCTGTCCAACTTATTGTTTATATGTGATCTTTCCAGATTTCTTCTAGTCCTAGCTTTCTTGCCAGCACAGTCTGTCTTGCTGACTCCTCACACACAGATTCCTTCCAAGCCTAGAGTCACTGGCAGGTGGAGTGGGGCAGAGAAAGAGACACTAACTAGGAGTTAAGAGGCTTCGAAAGTAATGAGCTGTACTGAAACAGGTGGCTTTCCTCAGTTTCCTCATCTGTAAAATGAGAATAATGCCTACTTTCAAGGTTATAGAGGAACCTAAGTGAAGTAATGGATGTTAAAAGGGCTTTGAAAAGCCTTATTCAGACATCGAATTTTCATAATATTTGGAATGGCCTGGAGCAGCACCCCAAAAGAACACAATGTCACTGAGAACTTTTCCTAATCGGGTCTGGCATTTCCTGTGTTGCTCACAAGGAGAGGCGCATGCTGAATCTTGCGGTACTTTGGCTTGGTGTTTAAAAAAGGTTGGCATGAGCTTTATTTTAAGATTGCACATTTTGAATGCGTAGCACTGCAGTTGCTTTGCAGAGGTCCCTGCATGACGCCGAGAACACAGTGTGGCCCCAAAGAATCTGGGGCCTGTCTTTTCCTTAAGTATTAGTTTCCCACTGAGCGAGAAGTTCCTTTTATAAAGGAAAGTGTTTCTTTGCTGGCTGGACAAAGCAGGTAGGCTGTTATTGACGGCCTAAGGATCATGCAGGGGAACCCCCGCTTTGCGGCATTCATTTCTCTGGCATTGGACTTGAAGGTACTGGTGAGGCCAATACCAGCTTCCTTTGCCTGAACCACTGTCTGTGGGGAACCCTCCTCCAACAACAACAACAACAAAACTAGCCTCTGAAATACTCATTTGAAGAAAAGATTGCTTCAGAGCCAGAACCTACCTTCAAGCCCATTAAAGTGAGCTCTTCTAGTCCCAGGTTTCTTCCCACAAACACCCTGTAACTCAACCCAGCGCCCACCCCAGCTGTCCATTGCACTTATCATCTCCCCACCCAGGGGGCAGCTACTGGCGTTGAGGGTCTCCTGAGCTCAGGGCAGCCGGCAACTAAGGTACCGGCTCTCGAGTCTCTCCCGGTGGTGCCTGCCAGGCCCTGAGGCTTCTGGGAAAAGATTGTGTGGGAGGATGGAGCCAAACTGGGCTGCAGTTTGAAACCCTCCCAAGCAATGACAGATTTGGCTAAGGTGGAGGAGGGAGCAGGTTCCTCATAAAAGTAACCAGAGCTTAAAATGGAGCCGGCAGCTTGGTGTCTGGGGCTGAGTCCAGCCCTCTGCCCAGCTCCTTTATTTCAGAACTTCAGGAAAAGCCACACAGACTTGGAGAGAACCTGGATGACCCCTCTCAGCTACTCTCTGGGGCTCCTAAGGTCCACAGGCCATCAGAGCCCATAAGCGCAATGGCCCTAGTGTCCCCCAGGCTCCGAAGGCTTTGTCTTCTTTTTCTGGGACTCCAGGCTGTACTGTATTGGAAGATGGCAGCGTGCACATCAGGACAGTGCCATCTCTGCTGAACAAGCACGCCACAGTGGCCGGGAGCACAGGCCCTAGGGGCTCACAGCCCGGGTCTGCGTCCCAGCACACATGTACTGCTGCTCAGCGCTGACTCGTTTCCTCACCCGTAAACTGAGGGTAGTAATCTCCATCTCCAGGCTATGGGGAACGTTAAATGATAGGCCACATGTATGTCACCTGGCACATGTGGCCTTGTTCAAGCACTGGTAGCTGTAACCACTATCGTTCCAACGTGGTCTAGGAAGTTGCGCGTGTGCGTGTGTGTGTGTGTGTGTGTGTGTGTGTGTGTGTGTGGCAGGTGGGGTGCGGGGGCGGAGGGGGTGGCCCTCATTGCTGTGAAGGATTCAGCCTCAGTCAAGGAAGGTGTTCCTTCGCCCAGTCTGATGGGGGAATGTAAATGAGCCGTACTTGACAGTGACTACACTGGCAAAGACCCCTCTGGCCAGGCTGTCAGGAAAATGCACAAATAACCTGGGTGTTGTCTACAGGCCTCTCAGTACCCTGAGGTTCCCTGAGGCCAAGTTCCCACGTGGGTGGAAGGGCAGGCTTGCTCTCCAGGTTACCATAGCTTTGCATATGATTTGCATGTACTTGTGGGGCCCCTGCCGTGTCTTCTGGCATTTCCAAGTGAAAATATTGCTGCTTCTCCAGGCAGGCCAGATATTGATTCCCTTCTTCTCCAGTTACTTCTCTAACCACTCAGATGGACCTGGCTCCTTCACTCAGCGAATGGGGAATGAGAGGGTGGGGTGAGGGGCGGATGGGGGAAGGGAGGAGGGACGGGGTCCTCCTTATAACACATTTATTCTGTTAACATGAGCCATCATGGGTGATGAGAATGAGCTATTTGCAGTAGGATGAAGAGAGGACAGAGGACCTACGTTGGGTCTATCCTGGTCTCTTCCTTCCCTGCATCCCTAATCTGACCTCTGGTGCCCTGGGTCCACTGGCCACAGGGGACCAGTGGCCCCCCGTCGGGTGTGGAGACGCAGGGCTGGGGCGGGGAGGTGAGGCAGGGAGGGAGGGGCGCCATGAGAGCCGTGCTAGGCTTTGAGGAACCTTGCGAGAGGAAGTGGCTTCCGAACCCTCCGCGCTGTACCAGCGGGCAGGAAAGGCGCGGGGAGGCGAGGCGGGGGAGGTGTCACGATGGCGCTAGGCGCGCGGGGCGGAGGGAGGGAGCCGGCGCCGAGGACATGAAACCGCAGAGAACGAGTGATCCAAGGGGCGAGGCGGGTCTGACCCGGTATTCGCAGCCGCGGGCGGCGCACCGGGGAAGGAACAGGTTACCCAGCCGCCTGCGCCACGCGGGCCCCAGGGTGAGAAGCCGAGCGGGCCAGTGCCTGCTCCGCTTGGCCCGGTGACTGACTGGCCGCCGCAGGCTCTGAGCTCGCGCGGTGGAGCCTGGGGACGGTCCCCGCCTCCCTGCGCAGCATCCCGAGCTGGCCCAGCCGATGCGCTCGCTGCCTCCGCCCGGGCTCCGGGCTAGATGACGGTGGACAGCAGCATGAGCAGTGGGTACTGCAGCCTGGAGGAGGAACTGGAGGATTGCTTCTTCACTGCTAAGACCACCTTCTTCAGGAATGTGCAGAGCAAACACCCCTCGAAGGTAAACTTAATGGAATATAAGAGACTTTCATGGGCGTTGTGGGGAGAATAACCCCAGTGGTCTAGAAAGGACACCCTCCTCCTGGCAAACAGGTAAAAGCCTCGTGTGACCAGAGTGGGTGGGCAGTTGTCCTGAGGACCCTCTTGAACTTGGCTGAGCAGACCCAGGGTTAGGTCTGGAGCCCTTCAGGGACCACCAGCAAACAAAATTCTCTTCTTAATGCTCTGTTCAGCATTTCCTGTCCCTGGACCTTTTCAAAATGGCTCTCCAGAATTTGTGGACAGCACTTGGCTCGTGGTTTGGGGCGAAGGCTCACCTGTGCCTGGGAGGGTGATGGGAAAACCACTCTGTTTCATTCCTACCACCCCCTGACAAATCCAAAGCTGTAGATGGAAAGTGGATGGCACCCAGTCCGTCTGCAGAATAAACATTCATCGGTTGAGACTTCCGTATTGTGAGTGGCTAGAAACCATCTTAAAATATAGTCCAACAGCTTTGCAGAAGTCCAGGGTGTTTTTAGAAGTAAACTAAAACTTCTCCCCTATGTTGCTGTCCTACTACCATTTTAACTTCCTGGGTAGGCTGGGGGTAACCCGAAGGGGTTTGCATGTGTCCCTAATTGGGTTGTATGTG
The DNA here is from genome assembly GCA_004027375.1 of Macroglossus sobrinus. NCBI lineage: Eukaryota > Metazoa > Chordata > Mammalia > Chiroptera > Pteropodidae > Macroglossus > Macroglossus sobrinus. The sequence continues at coordinate 51,450 of PVKZ01001310.1, read as the reverse complement.
CTTCCTAAAGGTATCAGTCTCTCAACACCCAGCACAGTACCCAGCACCCCCGAGCCGCCTGGCTATACCTGCAGAGTCAAAACTGCAACAGACTTGGTGGGAGTGGTGACAGAGCTCTGCTTATTTGTTTGTTTCGTTATTTATGTGAGAGCGCTCGGTGTGGTCCTTGGAGAGGTTACCTAAAAGGAGCGGTTTGTAGTCCTAAGTGAGCTGTTACATTTCACAGGTGTATGCAGGCTCATCATTAATTTTGCACCCTACGCATGTAGGATTAACCGAAAACTTCCCCAGGCCTGACTCTAAGGCCTGACTCTGGAGCCGGCCTCTTTTGTTAATAATTCATCTTGCCTGTAGGCCCTGCCCTTGCTGGGTCCCGATGGCAAACAAATGGACCTTTGAATTGTGAGAGGACACCCAAGAACCAGAAGAGAGGTTTGATCTTAATGTGTGAAGAAATCCACTAAAACCGGCCCCTCGAACCCATGCCTGTTTTCTGGGGCGCCCTGCCCGCCCCCCCAGGCTGAAGAGCAGGGCTTGTTCTCGAGGGCTGTAGGCAGGACTCATGCAGAACAGCATGGCCGCAGAGGAGAGGTGTTCTGCTCTCCCTTGGGGTTCTTGCCAGATTATGTGGACCTCACCCCCTGCCCCCCTCCCCAACACACACATGCAGACACTCCAGGTGTCTGGGGTCTTTAGAGTGGTGGTTCTCAACCTTAGCTGCACACTGGAGTTGCTGGGGAGCTTTGGAAAATGGAGATATTTGGTCCCACTGCTGGGAGTCAGCTTGAGTTGGCCTGGCCTGCGGCCTGGGCATCAGGGTCTTGAAAAGCTCTCCAGGTAATTCTGATGCAGCTGAGGCTGAGAACCATTGCTCTTGAGTGTTTTGCTGCTGCCTGGGAAGGAAATGGTTCCTGTTTCTATGGCAAAGGTCTAGCTGCTGTGCTCACTGCCGGCCAGGCTGTAAGCCCTGGGTCCCAGAAGGTGGGCTTTTTGCATGATTGGGTGGGGGAGGGCGCACTGCACACCTGGGGCTTCTTTCACTTGGCAAATGGAAAAGGTCGCTGGTTCGGGTATTTCTTGGGAAAAATGGAACTATCTCACAAGAAGATATGCTGTGGTGGAGTTGGGGGTGGGGGACAATTTGTTCCTTGGCCCAAACAGCCTTCCCCTCTTCATCCTTCACCCCAGCGCTCCTTCCCAGCCTCACTCCTGAACCTGTCCCTTTGTTTGGCACCTACATCAACTCCTTTGCCTGGTTCTGGAGTCAGTTGCATACCTGCAGGCCTCCGCATATTTCCCTACCTCATTTTGCCTAAGCCTGTAAGTGCTCAGAGGGCAGAAACCCCTTCTGAGGAACTCATTTTGTTGAACTCCAGACAAGGTGATAAGAATAAACGCTTTCAAAAATGAAAGGTGGTGGGCATGGCCCCCTGGCCTCTGCCTAACTCCTGTGTGAGAAGAGTCTTGACTAGAGATTCAGAACTACTGTCAGGGACAGTTTTCCTCAGGACCAGACTAGCCTTCAATGCAGCACAATCCAGGGCAGGAGGGAGGGAGGGACAGGGCCACCTCCGCTGCGTGAACCAGCACTGGGTGGCCCCTCTGGCTGAGAGAGGAGCGGGCTGGGAGGGGTGTGTGCAGCTGACTGAGGGGCTGGGTGAGCTTCATCCAGATGTTTCAGTCCTTCATCCTTCTAAGTGTTTTTCCACCTTCAATAACATTGCGAGCTCTCTTCTCCCTGGGAGCCGTTCTGGAGAGGGTTTCAAAGAGACCTGCCAGATCCCGACCCCGTTCCGACCCTGAACAATGTTTTTCCCCTCCCCAATGAGAGATTACATCTGAGCTCCTCAGGGAATTTCTCTTTCCTGTCTCCAAGGAAAGACATTTAAATGTTTCCCAGTCGCTGAGAGACTGAGGCCCCCATCGGGGAGCTGCCAAGCTGGCTTCTATAAATAGCCTTGTCAGAGCAAGCTGGGTCTGTGGCTGGGCCTGGGCCTGACTGGAGCAGAGCTGCTGTTCTAGGCACCACCACCTGGCAGTTGTCACTAGCCCGGCCTCCAAGGAGTTCCCGAGGCCTTGCACCAACCCTTTGGGTGGGAGGTGGGAAGGTGGAGAAAGAACGTGGGAACAGGCCCTGGGCCCTCGCTTTTTCTTTCCTTTCAGAAAATGGCAGCTTCCTGTGAGAGGGGCAGGGAGGTTTTGAGTCACATCAGGCAAAATTTTAGGAGACTGAGGCAGTGCCTCTGGGTATTTTTTCCCTTGACTGCTGATAATTAGGTTGTGTTTCCCTTGGTGACATTTGTCAAAATGGGGCTCCTGGTGCTTTGCGGGGAACCCACCTGCGTGCTCAGCCGTGCAGCCTGAGCTGCTCTCAGTAAGGCGCACACACTCACCCCTATCTAAGACAGCAGTGTCTCAAGGAGTGGGGCGTAGTCTAAGGTCACGCAGCAAGTTTATGCTGGACCCAAGGACAGAGCCTCCTTCTCCTGCCTCTGGCCCAGAGATTGTTCCATTTTAGTCCTACAAAAGGCAGGATCTGGCAATTTGTAGGGCTGGTGACTGAAGCCAACTGCTCCTTGTTCCTCTCTAAGATCTGACCCTGGAAGCGGGGCTAACTTGCACTCCTGTCAGTTCCCCAATGGCCTGTGAGCATTGGCACTTTAGGGTCGTGACCTCTGAGCGGGCACTCTGAGCTCCCTGCATCTTCAGCAGGCTCCAGGGCCCCAGGACTCGAAGCCATGCAGAGCGTCAGTGAGCACTCTGAGGTCACATGAACCCTGCTTCTTGCAGATTGTCAGAACTGAAAGGGACCTGGTCTAGAGCCTCACCTCACAGATGGAGAAACAGGCTCAGAGAGTGGGGAGCCTCACCGAGCCACGTGTCTGGTCGGGCAGAGCCAGGACCGACACCCCTCTTAGACTTCTTGTCAAGTGCTCTTCTTGGTCCTCTTCACTCAGTGAGTGGCCAGGACAAACTGCAGTACTTGCTTTTTCAGAACCTGCTACTCAGTGGAATGACCCAAATAACCTCAGGCTTGGAAAGGGGTCGAAGGGTCCTTCCCACTTCTCTGAGATGTCATAGGGTTCTTCCTATCCCTCCATTCTATAAGGCCCTTCCATGTCTCCATTCCATGGGGTCCTTTCCATCGCTTTATTCCATGGCATCCTTCCTATCCTTCCATTCCATAAGGCCTTCCCTTCATTCTATAAGGTGCACTGGCCAAAGGAACATTGGCCCTACATTTAATACTAGCAGGGGGTCCCTATCATTGGTCCTAGAATCTTACAACTTTAATCATTTCAAAGTTCTTCTGGGTATTTATCCTAAAATACCACTTGCTGGAGATCCTTCCCCATGCGTGTTTTCTTTGAGGATATGGAGAATTGACGGTCAACTTTATCTGTGGGTAACTATTATTCTTAAGCACATACACTCCCATTCCCCTCCCACCTTCCCCGGACTTTCTCTGCTGTGTGATTCATGAAAAATTCAAGGAAGATACAAAGGGGAAGGGGTCTCAGAGGTAGAGTACAAAGCCACTCTGGTTCTGTTCTTGCACTTGTCCCATCTCCTCTTGCCTGCCCAGTTGGCCCCTCTCTGGACGGGGCCTCTGTGTCACTCTAGAAATGTCAGCCAAGCTTGACGGCCCTGGGACCAGCCAGGGAAATCCCCATCTCTGTGCCAACAGCAAGCACGCCAGGCCTCAGGCACAGCACCTGCCCCTGACCTTCTTGGCATGAGAGAAAAGAAAACAATACTAAAAATAAGTTAGTTCCAAATTGGAGCAATAAAAATAAAATAAAAATCTTCAGAACCATTGGACCATTTAACGGTTTTTCCATGTGCTGTCTCAGAAGCCTACACAGCCCAAGACTTACCGCGAAGTCTTCATGGCACAGCCACACAAAGCCTTCCTGTGAGGCTGTAGTCTGCACTCCACTCCTGTGGAGTACGCTGCCTGTTGCCTTCTCTGGCCCTTCCCAGTGTTGCTTTTCTCTGCAAATACGGTAAGCCCTGTGAGATCAGAACTCACATCGCTTTCAGGTCCAAGACTGGACCCGATACTGGCTGCAAAAGCAGGCACTAACTAACTGTTTGTTGAGTTTTCTCTCTTGTATCTTGTTTAATCGGGTTGGACTGATGGTTGAAACAAACAGCCCTGTTTTTTCAGTCATTGAACATGATGGAAGCTTACTTCCCCTTTAAATAAAGTTCCTTGGGCAGGTGGGGGCCCACAATAACATATAGGAGATTTTTGTGGGCCAGGCCCGGAAATGGTGTGTTTTTCACACCCACATGCCATTGGCCAGGTCTCAGTCACATGGCCACACCTGACCACAAAGGAGGTTGGGAAATGAAGTACAGCTGTGGGCCCAGGTGGAGCCGGAAGCTGGTTGTGGTGAACATTTATCTGTTTCTATCACACATCCTCCCACCACCTTCTCAGCCAGCCAGCCTTGGAAGCCCTGCTCCTCCTTTCCTGGTGAAGGGCCGTAACCTCGTTGACCTTATTCCCCTCCTTCATCTGTCACTGAGGATGTGCTGTTGCTGGGATGGGGTCCTGTCTCCCCAGCTGCTCTGGGGCCTCCTTGAGGACAGATGCTTTTCCTTACTCAGCACTTCTCTGGTTCTCTGTAGCGTCTGAAGCCTTCGTTCTGCTCCAGGGGCGGCCCCGGCCGCCTGCGTCAGAATCACTCTTCGAACACCTTTTTTAAAATAGAGATTCAGGGGCCCCGCACCAGATTTCCTGGCTCCTGAATCTTTGCGAGCAGGACCCTGAAATCTACTTTTAAAAGCCCTCGCCCCAGGTGATTCCCTCTCATACTGAAATCTAGGAAGCACTGGTTAGTATTGGGTAATGGACTGATTACTTCAGCTGGAGGGGAAGATCTGAGAGAGCTTCCTAGGTGAGAAATTGAATCCCAGGCGGCAAAAGGATCTGTCCTTGGTCACACGGCTAAACGGAGACAGAGTTGAGGATCTGGCGCCCGGGTCCCTGCTCAGCACTGTCCCTGTTGCTCTCAGCGCAACGTGCTGAACAGGGCCGTGGGAGTGACAGCCCTCCGTGACCGTCACTGGCGTGTGATGTTGTGGAAGCAGCAGAGAACCGTAGGCCAAGTCCCGGCCTCTCGTCCCAGCTCCAGCTAGTAACTGAGAGGCTGCGGCCGAGTGGCTTCCACCTTCCAGACTCTCGGCACTGCCCCGGCGCCTTTCAGCAAGAGCGTGTGTGAGATGAGCCTTCCCTGAGAGTCCCCCACCTCTTTGCACGGGACCCGACCCAGTGTACCAGTTTCTCACGGGACCGGCAGGAATTTTAGGTGCTGTCCCCCTTGAACTTCCCTAGGGTGGGATCAGGGAGAGGACCCGAATGGCTAACGTGAGTCCCCTCTTCAGGACCCCCTGGGGCTTGCCCGAGACAGCCTCATGGCTGTCTTCCAGATTCCTCCCCTCCCACCCATCCCTCTTTCTTCGCAAGTTTAGACCATTTATCCTGACTCAGCCAGCTTTTCCTTACAAAGCAATTCCAGTGACAGCTTGGGGCACATACGACTCTACCCACCCAAATAGTTCAGGGAGAAAGGAAGAAAGGTTATACGCCAGTATCAACCTTGAATGCCAGCTCCTAGTTCACACCATCAGGTGGGACTGGATCCAGCTTCCCATCCGTCCGTGAGCTTGAAGGGGAGGCCCTGCTGGGCCCAGAAGCCTACATTCCCTTCTCTCTTCTGCTCTCAACTTGCCAGGTAGCTCACGTTTGTGCACGTTCTGGCTTTGGGGTCCTCCTGTGTGGAGGACCCAGACTTTTCCTCATCCAGGGCCTTGGTGATCTTTTCTGGATAGCTTGATCTACCCATATATATCCAGGTCTGGTCTGGCACATTCCCTGGGGACAAGAGGACCAGATACGTTTGTCAGGAATCAGGAGCATTTAGTTTCAGGGCCAGGAGGAAGAAGGCAGCTATAGTGGCAAAAACTTTATGTTAGAACAGAAGTCGTGGCTTCTGTCCGTGGTGCTGTCCTGGCCCCTCATGTCTTCTCTTCTCTCACTCTACCCCGGCTTAGCTTAACACTGCCCCGTGGGCTTACAGCCCTCATCCCAGCTCTCCTCCTGGTTCTAGAACATTCTCTATAACCTTCTGGAGGTCTCGCATACCCCTCACATGCCCAAAACTTAATACAGTGGCCACAGCTGTGGAGAGGCAGTGGCGTGCTTAATGTCCCCGGTCACACTTGGCTGGGAGAGGGTGGGTTTGTGAGGACAGTGTGGGAGCTGGTAAATCCAGGAATTTAGAGAGCATTTCTGGTTGAAACTTGCATGCTCCCTTCTTTGTGCTCCCCATACACTGACTATCTTTCTCTCTTCTATCTCACTTTGATGGGTTGTAATTTTCGGGGTGAGAGATCCTATCTGGTTCATCATTGTGTCCCTGGCATCTGGTAGGTGCTTATGCACATTTCATAAGGGGTGAATGGATTTGGGGCTTCTTCTCAGTAACAAGCACCCACACAAGGCAGCTGGCCCCAGAGACACAGGTGCAAGCGCCTTAGGGCAAGGTATGTGAGTGCTGATCTCAGGACTGTTTTATAGGGAAGCTTACTAAGATTCTGGATGTGGAATCAATGGGTTTTTCCAGTAACTCTGAAAAGAAAGATCTCACTAAGGTAGCAGAAAATGCAAGGATAACTTTCCAAACATAGAGCGGCCCCCTCCACCCCGTCTGTGATTGCTCAGCTGTTTGCCCTGGAGGATGAGGGCAGGCAAGGCTGGGTCACTAAGCAACGGGGCGCTGGCACCTGCTGGCAGGAGTTGGCTCCGTCCTTCCCCGAGTGGGGCCTCCTGGGGGTGGGGCAGAGGGGCCCTGTGAGGAGGTGGGAGAGCCCACTGTGACAGCTTTCTTCTGTTTGCTTTTCTGCCATGATGAGTGGCAGGCTGAGGGGGAAGGAACCAACACATTTCTCATTTGTCTTTCCCAATTTTATTCTGAGCAAGTGAAGATACCAGTTCGGCCATCCCAGAAGCTTGAGCATTCTCAGTGGGCCCAGGTGGAATTGGGCAGGGGTGTGCTGCTCAGACACCCCGGACCCTCCGTGAGCCCGACACTGGGCCTGGGACCCCAGCCCCGAGCCTTCACTCCATGTGACCTCAGGAATCATGCTCCCTGCTCTAGGCTTTGCTTTCTCCTTCCATGAAATGGGAAGACTCGCCCTCCTGTAGAGAATAAGAGCTAAAGGAGGGCCCAGCATTTGCTCGTGGGAGCCCATGGAGAACTCCTAGGCCAGGGATGATAAAGGCCTTTTGGGGGCAATGCAGACGTGTGTTGAATTTCGACATGGGGAGGTGGGGCTCATGATTGCTGCCTGGAGCTATAAGACCCTGTTCACAGAACAGAGAAAGGGCAGGAATTGGGGGTCTGCTGGGAAAGGGTTAAAATATATAATAATAATTGTTAATTATTGGGCCTCGGTGTGTGCCAAGACCTGATCTAAGTGCTCTGCGTGTACAGACTCATTTAATCCTCACAACAAATATACGCGGATTCCATTTAGCAGTGACGAAAGAGGCACAGAAGAGGGTCAAGTAATGTGCCCAAGGCCACACAGTAGTAAGTAGCAAATCCAGAATTTGGGTCCCAGGAGTCTAAGGCCAGAGCGCCTGGCCCCTAGGCTGCACTGCCTCTCCTATAGCGCTTGCAAGAACTGTCCAAGTAGTTGAAGCCCCAGCCATGAGGGCAACAGGTGCCACCAGATGCCAGCCCCACGTCAGCAGCATTCCTCTTGGAGTTACTGAGGGTAGAGTGCTTTGCCATGCCCTTTAGGACAGAGGAAATCGAATGTCCCTGCCCCCAAGCCTTTATGACATGGCAAGAGGACACACACGAAAACTCAGAGCTATTTAGTAACCAACTGTCATACATTTTAGTATCACAAGTGACTTCCCAAGCACCAGTGTGGGATGGGGTTAGCACGTAGGAAGCACAGTGACAAGAGGACATGAGTGGGCTGGTGAAGAGGCTCCAGCACCCAGCACCACCACAAGTCCTCAAAGCCGTAGGCACAGGTGGGGCTTCCAGGCAGAAGGAGTCAAGGACCATACTCCCTGTAGCAGACTGATGTCCTGGCTGCTGGCCCTAGTCCCGAGCCACCCCTTTCCTCCTAGCAAGTGTGGGTGATGTGGGCATGCTGGGAGCTGGGCACTGGCCCCACGTGCCACTCACCACCTCCAAATTATCTGAATCATTGAGGCGCTGAATGCCCTGTCCTGCAGGGAGCTCCAGCTGGAGCTCGTTCCCGCACGTCGTGGGAGAGGGTGCTTCTGTAGTCACAGCACCCACATCCTGTCCAGCCTGGGAAAGGGCCTACAATTAGAACACCTGAGCAGGACTCCGAAAGCTACCCCTCTCTCACGCCCTAGTGCGTCTCCTGGGTTTGACTGTATGGCTCTCAGAGCACATGGGATTCTCCATGAAGCTGAGGAATACATGTTCAAAGCATTCTGTTGTGGGGAAGTCCAGCATATAAGGATGAGGAAGCGATTTGGAGGGGCAGTGGATAACTCTGAAGGTGAGCCATCCCCACCTTCAGCTCTGACTTCAAGAGCATACCATGACTCTATGGCCTACAAAAGAAAGAGACAAGGTCCAGTGTTCTTTCAAATCTTCCTCTCACTGTCGCATCTGTATCTTTAGGGGGTGTGAGGTTGGAACACCAGACATAGCTCACAGGATAGGGCCACATGACAGGATAGAGGGGGAACATCTGAAGCATTTGGGAAGTCCCCACCATTTGGGTCACCTAATGACTCAGGTTGCTTCAGAATGTGGGCTATTGGCCCAGCTCATCTTGAGGCCCAGGCATCCTTGCCCCAAGCTTCCCTTTGGGGAATCATCTGAGAAGCACCTAGCTGCAGCAGCTCCTCGGAGCTGGGCCAGGCTACCCCGCTCGCCCCTCATGTTCAGCCATTTCTCAGTGCTCCTAGCAGAAGGGTGGCCTGCACCTAGGAAAATAGCCAACTCCTGGAGGTCCTGCGGAGAAGGGGGAGTGACCCCTGACTTGCTTGGAATATAGAAGGTGAGGGAAGCCCCCAATTTTACGAGAACCAGATGAAACCGGCTGGTTGCGGGGCCTCAAGGGTCTCCTGCCCTTGGAATCTTCTTTTTGTTGTTGTTGTAATAAAACATACCGAACAAAAGTTTTAAAATTTGCTAGTTACTGAGGCGAGTTTAACCGTGTTTAAGCTTACAGTTCAGTGGCGTTAGTACGCTCACGTTGCTGTGCCGACATCACCTCCATCCATCTCCAGAACATTTTTATCTTCCCCAACTGGAACTCCGTACCCATTAGATGATAACTCCCCAAACCCACTTCCCACAGCCCCTGACAACCACTATTCTACTTTCTGTTGCTAGGAATCGGATTACTCTAGGTTCCGCAAAAAAGTGGAATCATAAAGAATTTGGGATTTTTTTTGTGTGACTGGTTTATTTCACTCAACCTATTATCTTCGTGGTTCATGTGGTTCATGTAGGATTTCTTCCTTTTTATGGATGAATAATATTCCATTGTATGTATATGCCACGTTTTGTCTATTCATCATCCAGCAGTGGGTTCTTACCCCTTTTGGTTATGAACACCAGTGTACAAATATTTGTTTGAATCCTTGCTTTCACTTCTTTTGGGGAGATACCCAGAAATAGAATTGCTTGATCATATGGTAATTCTTGTTTAATTTTTTGAGGACTCGCCATATCATTTTCCACAGCGGCTGCACCATTTTGCATTCTCACCAGCAGTGCATATGGTTCCATTTTCTCTACATCCTCGCCAACACTTATTTTCTGTGTTTTTGATAGTAGTCATCCCAATAGGTATAAGGTGAGTACCTCATCTGGGGCTCGATTTGCATTTTCTTAATGACTAGTGATGCTGAACATCTTTCATGTGCTTATTGCCCATTTGTATGTCTTCTCTGGAGAATATTCAAGTCTTTTGTCCATTTTCTAATTGGTTTGTTTGTTTTTGAGTAGCAAAGGTTCTTTAGTTTTCTGGATATTGATTCCTTATCAGAGATATGATTTGCAATAGAATCCTCTTTCAGTTGGTTCTCAAAGAGCTGAGTGCAGCCTCAGGAGCGACCCACTCCCTCCGCCTACCCACCGTCCTCCCTCATTCACACAGCAGTGCTCTGGTTCTGGGTGCCCTGGAAATACAAGAATGGAAACGGTACAGTCCCTGGCTTTGGAGTACGCATGGTCTAGTGGGGGAGACAGGCTGGTACACAACTAGTACTACTGGGCAGAGGACAAAACCAGTGCTGAAATGGCTGAGGCAAGAGCTGATGCTGTCGCAAAGTCCACTATTTCTAGGTAGAAACCGGGGATTGGAAGGTTCAGGGGCGGAGGCATTCTCTCAGATGAGGAGGTCGTCGCAGGCTGAGTGGTCAGACCAAGAGGTCAGAGGGACTAAAAGGAGCCTGACCTGGGTGAGGCTGGGTGAGGGCACAGGGCCTGAGCTGGAAATCCAGTGAGGGCAACTAACCGGAAGAAAGCCCTCAGGCCCTAGAAACTCTGGAGGGCATGAGAAAATGCCCCAAGGAAAAATCCCTGCGGCCATTGCAGTAAAATGGGTGTTGCCCTATTCTGCCTGGATTCATACTTTAGAACTCTGAGCTGAAAAGGGGGCTTCATGAAGGTCCAGAGGAGGGGTAACAGAAATAACAGAGGTTTGCATCATCTACTCACAGAAATAGTCAGAAGACAGTAATCTCCTCTGATTTCCAGTGATTGTCTCAGAAGTAGGGAGGTGCCATGGACACCTGTACAATCTGGAACCTTTTATTTTCCCTGTATTTGGAAGGGAGAGTTGTGTGCATGCATGCATGTGCATGTACGTGTATATGCATGCATGTGTGTCTTATTACTTTCTTTCCATTTTATTCAATTCATTAAGCAAGTGTTTAACGAGCCTCTCCTGTGTGCCAGGCACTGTTCCGGGCACGGCCTCAGTGACTAAGGCCGCCTCTGCCCTCAAGGAGCTCACGCTCTGGGATCACCTGCAGGCACATGTGCCGATCTGCAGAGGCAGCCAGGGCAGCTGTGTCCAGGCCCACGGGCAAGCTCGGGGTGGGGAGGGGGAGTGTCAGCAAAACGGTGCAGTTTTACGGAGCTCAGGAGAGCAAGCAGTGTCCTGGGGCCTGCATTAGAGAAGACGAGAGGGTGGGAGTCCATCTAAGTCTGTGAGGCAGCCCCTGGGGTCAGGGTGACCCATGTGCTGGTTTGCCAAGGACTCTTCTGATTTGAGCACTGAAAGTCCTGCTTCCTGAGAAAACTCTCGGTCCCAGGCAAACTGAAAGGTTGGTCACCCCACCTGGGACTCAGGAGCTGAAATACTGCCCACTTGTCCATGAGACAGTTGGCACTTAGTGCCAGCGGCCCACAATACTTTAGGGGCCCACAAAAACTGTTTTAATTTCTTTTAAAATGAGGAGGAAAAAATGAATTTTTAGGTTGAAAAAGATTTTAATATATGATATTAATATATTGTCTTTATACCCAGGCTATCACAAAATATAATTTTCTTTTATGGAGGAAGGGGCCCACAACCCTGAAGACAAAAGTGCTTAGGACTCACAAGAGCCATAATGTGGCCCTGGCTGAAATGCCTGTCAGGGATCAAGGTTAAGGCAAGAGGACCCTCATACTGGGCCCATCCCCACCAACCAAACTTGCCTTTGTACTGAGGGACAAATCACTGCTGATGACGATGGTACACTAGCTACCGTTGATTAAATGCTTGCTATGCACAGACATTGTGCTAAGCCTTCCAGATGTGCGATCGCATTTCATCCTTATGACAAATGTATAAAGAAGGCCTTGTTATCTGCATTTCTCAAAGGAATCTGAGTCTCAGGGAGCTTGACTTGCCCATGTTTACAGAAGACCAAGGACATAGCCGGATGAGCTGGGCAGAATGGTTTAGTAGTGAACAGCGGGGACTCTGGGTAATAACATGCTTCCTTTATTGAGTTATTTTGAAGATTAAATGAGATTGTGACTCTGAAGTTGTGAGAGCAGTGCCTGGCTGTTGGTGATTTTTATTATTAAAATGAGGCATTGCAGGGCTTAAACCTAGGTCGCTGTCATTCCAAAGCCACAGGGCTCCCCTAGCCTTCTCCTTGGTCCTGACTCACCCCAGATGGCCTGCTTTTGCTTGTAGGCTGAGATGGCTAACTGAAAAAATGAGGGGCACTGTGTCCAGGCCCCAGGACATGCTGGCAGCTTGGAGAGTTCACTGACATCACACCCACACACGCGGAACTGGCCTAGAAAGTCTCTGAGCCTCTGTCCCAGACGGCATGGTGCTTGTTCTGGTGTTTCACAGTGCGCATGTCTGTCTCACCTCCTCAGATAACCTGTGGGCTCCCGAGGACAGGGACCACACCCCATCAGTTTCATGTCCCAAAGTGCCTTTCACAGTCCTCAACCCACAGGCAGTTCAGTCAGTTACTGTGTTGATTGGGTGTCTACATCGACCATCTGCTCTACATCTTTGTCTTTGGGGATTTTTATCTTTTTCCAGTTTTTCAAATCCCTCTCTTTATTTTCCTCGTTTCTCTTCTATATCCCCCCAAAGCAGCTCAAATTCCACATTGTTCTTCACGTGTGGATGGCTCCATGTCGAAGCCCCTTCCATCCTTCCTCTTCTGGGAATAACCTGTCAGAAAACACAGTTCAGGAGTTTCCAACCCTTTTATTTCTGGCACATGGGACAGCTCTACAGAGTGACCTGTGGGAATCAACCCTTCACTGCCAGGGGTGCCGCTGGGACGCCATCCAGAGCACTGGCCCATCAGGACCTGGGCGGAGACCTGTGGAGAGGCCCCGTGGGGCTTCCTCTTTCCCATCTGGTTGAATCCGTCACAAAGGGACCAATGAGCCTTGAATGTGGTCTGGCCGTGGAGCAGGGTGTTCCACACCCAGGCAGATGGGTGCCTGCCTTTTCCCTCAGAGGTTTCTATTTTGGACAGGTCTGATGGAAACACCAGGTGTTTGGGGTTGGCCCAGCTGTTGGGTTACAGGACCGGGTGGAAGGCATCTGTGGATGGTCATTCTCATGCCATAGGTGCCTGAGGCTCTCTACCCTGTCATAGGTCTGGAGATGTTTCACTTGAGGGCCAATCTGACAGATTTGCTAAGAGCTAAGAAGGAGGAAATGTGGCAAACACTCATGGTGAATGGCCTCCGGGTAGTTTTTGGTTTGTTTTGAATTGTATGAGTTAGATGCAGATGTACTTGAGCTCGGCACAGAAGGGGTCTTGACGATGAGCAGAGAAGACAAGTGGTAAGTCATGAGATGAGTAAAGTCGTACAGGTTGGGATTGGTCTTGGTGCTGTTTTGACCAGTTATCACTCTGCAATTGGGACAGGCCCAGCTATCTTCCATGGGGCCCCCAACCCCACACCCAAATAGAAGGGGAAGCAGTGACAGAAGAAACTACCCTATCTTATAAGTAAAATCTTAGAGCCGTAAAGAGGCCATAGAACTCTGGTCTTACTTCATGATTTCACACAGGCGGATACTGAGGCCCTGAGAGGGGAAGTGACTTCCCAGAGGTCACAGGTCATTCAATGGTCTTGCATTTGTTCTCACAGCAAATGGCAAGAAGCTGAGCCATAGGGCTGGCTTCCAGCCAAAGTCCTCAGCCCACACCTTCTTAGCATCAGCCCCTTGGGATGCAGGTTGGTGAGAGGTACTCCTGGACCTAACTGGGGTCCATGGCTCAGTTCTGGGCTATGAATCGCCCAGGCTGCTCTGCCTTCTACCTGCCATCAATCTACAGGTATTTACCTGATACCTCCCTGGAGGCGAGCCCTGAGCTCAGCCAGGTCCCGCAGTGGGTACCATAGAAGCATAGTCATTAGATATCATGTCTTTCTCCCTCCAGGGAGCATCTAATTGGGGAGACAGGATTAACATATGCGAAACAATAATTAAATAATAAAAGGCAGCATATAATTAAATGCTACTCACAGCCATGCAGGCTATGGAGGAAACTTCATAGGTCCTGGTGGTAGTGGATTTAACATTAGCAAGCAGCTGCGGAGGTCCATGGCATGTGGTAATTTGCAGCTTTGCAATGACAGGAATCTGATGCTTTGAGGCCGTGGGGCTGGTGTTTGGGTGTGAGTCCCTGAGCCAGTGAGTGAGCCTAGCTGCCTACTCGCACCCCTTTCAGCCAGCTTGTTGCCGCCTCATGGGAGAAGGGAGGAGAGCAAGCAGAACTCCACTGAAATGAAATGAAATAGCCTTGGTCTACTTTTGAAAAGTGTCCATTAAGTGAGAGTGATGTCCATCAATGGGAGGTATGAGGAAATACACAGGAAGCAGGACTCTTGGCGGAAGTATGATTCAGAAGAAAGGCAGGACCTAGAACAAACCCGTACATACTTGTCTCTGGTTAATTAAAATGTCAAGGATCTAATAATATATTAGAAAACCAGAGAATGAAGAAATTGCTATGGAATTTTATTGGGAAACTACACAGAGAAGATGGACCTAGGGGAGATAAGGGCTATGTATTCTAGGCAGGAGAAATTGTACCAACAGTGGTGCAGAGCAGAGGTGGGCAGACTACTGCCCAGGGGCCAGATTCTATAAAGTTTTATTGAACCAGCTACACTTATCCCATGACTGTTTTGTACTACAATGGCAGTACAGCAGAGTTGAATAGCTACAACAGAGATTGTATGGCCTGCAAAGTCTAAAATCTTTATTATCTGGCCTCATACAGAAAATGTTTGCCAAATACTAATATTGGGAAAGGAATGAACAAACTCTGTGACACATGGGCCAGTCCAGACTAAGTGCTCAGGGAAAGTGAGAAATAAGATTGGCCCACAGGGGTAGGATTTTGTACACCTGGAATGGTCATAACAATACATGCGTTTGGGTGGGTTTGATCATTTCCAAAACACTTTTTGCACCCATTATCTCAGAGATTTTTTTAAAGATTTTTTTTTTATCTTTGCATCAATGCTCTGAAGCAGTAAATGATTATTTTCCCTAAATTTATAGATGAAGAAACTCAGCTCCAAGCGGTTATCTGACTTTCTCAAGATCACTTAGTAATGGGGCGTCAAAACCCAAACACATCCTTATGTTCCTCCTGCAGATATTACCTGAGCCTCTACTATGTGCCAGGCAGGAACGAGGCTCTGGGATGCTGTGGTGGACAAGACAGGCATAGGAGCTTCTTCCAGAGAACTCAGTCCAAATCGAAATCCAAGGCTCAGCATACTGTAATTCCTAGGAGGGTAAGATCTTTTTTTTCTCCTGTAGACAATGGGGCCATTGAAGATTCTTGAGCAAGTATTTGTTGTCTGCTTCATGCTCAGTGCCACGGGGCATGGAGAAGAAACAGAAGCATGGTATAAATTATTAAGGAGCTTCAGTCTAGTTGGGAAGAAAAATCAAAATGATGGTCTGCTTGGAGGTAAATGTAAGTAGATGCATATTTAAGTGCCAGCTAGTATAGTGTTAGCTTTAGATGTTAGCTGGGGCTCAGTTTCTTCATGAGGAATATAATAGTATATTCCTCATAAACTTGTGAGGATGAAATGAGCTAATACATGCTGAGTGAGTAGAGCAGTAAGTTGAATAAGGGTCATAGTTGGTCAGTAAGTAAGAATAAGGGTCATCGTCATTATTGTTATTCAGGGCTGGGGTGGTCAGAGAGGCCTTGGCAGGTGAGGGGTCTAGAAATGAGCAGACAGGAATGATATGACAAAGTTAGTGTGCAGGAAGAAAAGGCTGACAAGTTTAAATAGGAGAATAAAATTTTTGACAAAAATGAGGTGTATGTGATTTAAGTCAAGAAACCATGGGCATGAATATATCTGATGGCTCCCACACTGAGGCTGGGACACACAGCTTCCTCAGCCCTCCTCCCCCTGGTGGGAGTCCCCTCATTGCTGGAGTTTTCTTGGCCTGCCCTGTGTGCACCCACTGATGCTAAAAGCCACAGGATGCACTCAATGCTGCTTCTCAGATCATTGGGTCACTCCCCAGTGACCAAAATTAAGACTTTACATCTGTCATTTATTAGAATGCATAATTAGCCAGTGTTTGTTTTCTTAAAGTAAAATTCAACCTAAGGAAAATCTGCTTGGAAATAGGCCCCAGATCACAAAGGGGATGGTGCTCCTTATTTTATTGTTAAGGGTATTTTAGTAAAAAAGTTTGAGGATCTCTCTCTCAGGGGACATCTCTGCTGTGACTCCTAGCATGCAACCTCTTCACTTGGCTGTACCCCGGTAACCTTGAGAGCTAAGAGAGGACACAGCCCTCTCCATGGCTTAGGACATGCAAGCACAAACCTATTTTCCCCAGCACTGGACGTGCCGGGTGCATTGGGAACAGCTGAACCATCTGCCACGATGCCAGGGCTTAATCAGAGCAGATGAATTCCATGCCAGACACACCGAGATGAGCAAACCCCTGAGGGGAGGCACCTCACAGGCCAAAGCCTGTATTCGTTAAATCATGACACAGTGAGCTCCTCCTTCTGGCTTTATCTTGGGCCACCCCAGGAGACAAAATTCTGTCTGCCTGATTCCTAGCTACAGGCGATGGAGACAAATCTTTCACTATGAGGACTTGAGAATCTGGCAGGTGAATAGAAATTGGGGTTTTTGCCTTATCCTCTGAAGATTATTATATTATTGAGCTTGTTCACACAGCGGATACTGCCTTTTAGGTAAATCCTTGGGACAGTAGATATCTGTGGGCCTCTGCAGCCGGATGGGGTCCCTTGAGGTCTGAAATTGCAGGTGAGGGGTCTATATGAATTCTTCTCAAACACTGCTGTATGTTAGACTCACCTGGGAGATTTTTTAATTCCTACGCCCAGACTGCCCACTAGACCAATTAAATCAGAATCTCCAAGACGGAGCCCAGGTGCTGCGTTTCTAGAGCTCCCCAGATGCTTCCACATGCAGCCACGTTTAAGAGCCAGTGGGGCTGTCTGGCTGGCCTACTTTGGGAGGTGATTCACTCTGTCCATGGGTCAGACTTTGTCTTCCAGATCTAGTGTGGGCAGCAGCCAGCCCAGCCCTCGGTGCTGCCGTCCCAGAGTGTGAGATTGGATGTGTTAGCCACACAGGGCTCCTGGCACTCCCAGACGGGGCGTCAGTCTTCTGTGTCAGTCCCGGAAGGGGTGCCCACGGCCGCTTGCGTCACTTCCCCAGGTTTGTGGTGGGAATGGGGGAGAGCAGATGGGTTATCTGCTGAAGGAAAGGGGAACAGGAAGAAGAAGAAACCAGGGGTTAAGGCAGCTCTGACTCTCATTGTATTCAAACCAGGCCTAGGGCACTGGCCTTTGAAGCTAGCACAGCTGATTTCCATTTGGGCTGTAGCTCAACTGGAAACTATCACAGGAGATCTTCTAAGAGCTTCTAGGATTTTTTTTTTCTTCTATCCTTTAACTCTTTTATGTAGATGAGTATGAGAAAGCTGTCCACACTATTCACTCCACATCCTGCGTGCTTCAGAGATGGACAGAACAGAGCACATAATAGTAACAAGACACGGGTCTTTCTGATTCGAAGCTCCCAGAGGGCAGGCAGGGTCAGGCCAGGGCCCACCGACATGCTCCCGGTGAGGGAGGGGCTGGGGGCGGGGTCTTCGGGAGCTATTCTAAGGGGGAGGGTCAGGCTATGAGAAGCTTCATTTTCAGGGTCCCTGGTTTAATGAATCAACAGTGAATAGTCCAAAGCTCGCACCACTTACTGCTCACCTCAAGCACATGGGGAGTGCATCCTCATGGGTGGTCTTCGACAGAATCAAGGTTCGTTTTCAGAGACCTGAGTGACCACATAGGTGGCCCTACATCCTGGCGACTGCATCTCACTCCAGAGGTTAGAAGTTCCTCCTTGCCATCGTCACAGGTGACATGGTAGCCCGGGGGCTTCCGGGCCTGACCCACTGATCTGATACACCCTGGACAAACATTTCACAGGCCATGTAATGCAGTGTCTAGGGCTTGCTTTAGCAGCTCATCCCAGCTCATCCCAGCCCTGCGGCATGAAATTTCAGCCATCATCATGCGAGTGGTGCGCCAGCCTCTGCAGCAGCAGCACTGTCCGAGGGTGACCATGCGGTGAATGGAGAAGAACGGGGGGCTCCAGACTTAGGCGGACTTGGTTGTAGGCCCATCGCAGCCATCTGCTGGCAGTGGGACCTCTGTGAGCCTCAGTTTTATAATCCGTAAAACAGAGATAAGATGTGTAGTGTGTAAGACAAGGTACGCGAAAGCACCCAGCACAGTGTTGATGCTGGGAGCCCGGAGGGAGTGTGCGGAGGGGAGCAGACCGGCCAGGGGAAGATGCTGTGATGGAAGGGATGTCGCCTCACCTCCGCGTGAGGGTGGGAGGCCACAGCAGCGCTCCTTGGCAGCCACAGAACTTGACCTTTGAGCAGCTCCATGGAATTAGAAAGTGTGAGGAGGAAGTGCTGGCATGCTGCTGAGTGTGACACGTCCCCCACAGGCAGGCTTGCTGAAGGGAGGGAGGCCAGGGCAGGCTCTGCTGTGGGTGCCCGTTGTGATGTCATGGCAGGGGTGCTAAGTAAATGCTGTGAAATTCCCCAACCAAACCAGACACCCGCTGGACAGGGATGGATGATGTTCGAGAGGCAGCCCAAAGAGCACGGCCACCTGCCTCTCTGGGTCTCAGTTTCCTCTTTTGCCTAAAGAGAATCCTGAGCCTCCCTGAGTTGGATAGATTTCTAAGATCAGGCAGATCATATGTGGGTTTTGACCAGCTAAGCTATTTCTCCCCCAAACTATAGCTCCTGTACTACCAGCCACACAGAGATAGCACAAAGACAAAACCGGGAAGAAGGGTGACAATGAACTTGAGAGAAATCCAGGAAGTGACTGAGGGACAGAGTTATTTAGACCCATTCACCCATGACCCTTCTCCTCAGGGTGAAGGGTGTTGACCTCCATGTCCTCCGCTCTGCTCTTCCTTTGCCTTCCCTGGGGCTGGGCACCAGGGGAGGCGATGAGAGGGATAAACCATGGACTCATGAGAGGGACACAACAGAACAGAGCTGGAATTTCCTCTCAGTTCTGTGCACACTGACTCTAGGGCTGTGGGCAAGTTACTAAACTCTTATTCTCAGTTGCCTCACCTGTAAAGTGGGGTATTACACTCTATGCCACGGGGGTTCTGTCTGTGAGGATTAACTGAGATAATGCATTTACTTAGCACGGAGGGGGTGCTACGTAAGTGCTAGTTGCCCGTATGCCCCAGTAAAGGAGGTTGACAATTGTCATAGAGGGCCACAGTCCCCTGCCTGCACCACTTCACTCATTGATTTGACAAATATGAATTTATTTGTTATTATGATGTGGGGCCTGAATTGGTGTCTCTGTGCCCTTGGTCCCCTGGGTCTGGGAGAACTGTTGTTGTTCCCGTCAGCACATGCTGGCACCACCTGTACATTCCTAGTTCTCCAGCTCGATTGTGATTTCCCTGAGCATCTGCCACAGCACCTAAAAGCATCGTGTCCCAGCAGGCCTCCGTCCGCAAATGCAGTGCTGTTAACTGGCCCGGCTCACAGTCAGTGCCAATGAGCCAGGCACTTTCACGTGGGTCCCACAGCGAGCCTGAGGGGCAGGCATTGCTCCCATTTCACAGGAGAGGAGACTGAGGCTTAGAGAGACGGCAATCACTTCCCCAGGAGTGGCCGGTGAGGCAGTGGCACAGCTGAGATTGGCTGTTCCCACCCTGAGTCCATGCAATACATTTTTTAAATTTTTAATGATGACATTGGTTAACGAAATCCAGTAAGTTTCAGCTATACGCTTTAACAGTAAGGCATACACACACACACACACACACACACACACACATATGAGTCTCTGTTCGTTTGTCCTGTTCATTTTCATTTTTTAAAAGACTCACTGGCTCGCCTTTAATTAGTTTTAACCCTTAAAGTATTCAAAGTGGAATCAATCAGAGGGTAAATGTGTAGGGGAATAATTTTCCAATACTTATCTTGTAAATTCATATTTTAGATTCTTCTTTGGAATTAAATGACCTCTTCACTGCTTACAAGGTTATTTCTAATTTGCAAAAGCTCTCTCCATGGTGGTTCTCTGTATACCCCACTCGGCCTCGGCTGCCACCATCACAGACAAGACCTTTTTTCTTGCACCTGCAGTGGAAACCTCAGCAGCAGACAATGACTGCTCAGGTCCGGCAGAGAGCTGCGTCCCGCAGCTCGCAGCTCGCTGTGGTGTGGCGCCGCTGCTCACTTCCAGCAGGGGCTTTGGGAGGGTGCGGTCATGGCCCTTCGCGTCCTGAGAACCGTCCTACACCCACCCCCACTCTGGTCTGTTCCAGGATGTCTGTAAACCGGCCGAGGAGGCCCGGCGCCCGCCCACACTGCAGGAGATCAAGCAGAAGATCGCCAGCTACAACAGCCGGGAGAAGAACTGCCTGGGCATGAAGCTGGTGAGCGGGCCTGCCCACCCCTGCCCCCCACGGGCCTCCGCTCTCCCCACCCTATCCGCTGGCTCCGTGCCCCCTTCTTGCCTGGCTCCTCTGCAGTTCCTCTGGATTCTGGAGCTGCCTGCCCCTTTGAGTCCTCTCTCTTTGGGCCTCTAGAGGTCTCAGGGTCATGGAGGGCAGACAGCCTGGGCTGTCCGGGCCTCCGTGCTTTAGGTGAATAGAATAGGCGTTAAGATCCACACCTAATTTCTGGCTCTTCCCCTTTTCCACTGTGACTTTGGGAAATTTTCTTAACTTCTGAGCTTCAATGTAAAACAGTGATGTTAGTGCCCTTCTGTCACAGTTCTCATGGGAATTAAATGATCTACCATAGCCAACGGCCCAATATTGCTTGTCCCCAGAAGCCTTGGCCAAGGGGCGTGCCCAACTCCTACTCGACCCCCTCTTGGTGATTGCACAGGTACAGCCTGTGTCTGGGGAAGCTCCCTTAGACTGTGCAATGCTCAGAGAGGGCAGGGCACCTACTTTGTGCCAGGTCCGGGGAGGCCACCACTGGGGAGGGGAGGAGATGGTAGGAGAACCCTGCCCCCTGCTGGTAGCTGAGAGCAACTGGTTGTTCGGGGCTTCCCCTAGATGAGGGCGGCAGAAAATCCAGTCACAGAGGGGCCCGGATTTAAGTCTTGCAGCTTGTAGGTTTTGGGAAAGAGGCCACTCCAGACCCTGCTTCTTAGAGCGGGGACTCACCTAAGGCAATTGGCATCTGTCTGGTGGCAGATTTGGGGCAGGCATTCTGCCCCAAAGGAAAACCACAGCAGCCTTAAGTGTCCCCCTGGTAGCTAGATACTATGGGTCTTCTCCTGGCCCACTGCGGGGAAAGGGTGTCTGTGTCCCTCGAACACCCCAGGTCAGCAGAGGTGAGAAGGAACTCAGGGAGATAAGAGGGGCTGGTTCACTGGGCGGTGCTGCTGTTAGGAAAGACCCACCCAGAGTTGGGGGGGGGGGTGCAATGGCCCTAGTGGCAGATAGGATCATGCCTGACAGACCCACCCTGACCCCACATGACGTCCCCCAACTGGCAGAGTGAAGATGGCACCTACACGGGCTTCATCAAGGTGCATTTGAAACTGCTGCGGCCGGTGACGGTGCCCGCTGGCATCCGGCCCCAGTCCATATATGACGCCATCAAGGACGTGAATTTGGCGGCCACCACAGACAAGCGGACGTCCTTCTACCTGCCACTGGATGCCATCAAGCAGCTGCACATCAGCAGCACCACCACGGTCAGCGAGGTCATCCAGGGGCTGCTCAAGAAGTTCATGGTCGTGGACAATCCCCAGAAGTTTGCACTTTTTAAGCAGACACACAAGGATGGGCAAGGTATGAGAGTGTGAGCTCCACCCAGAAACCACCTCCCCAACCCTGTCTGTGCCCCCCACTACCCTGCCAAGCCTGGGGAGGAGTGGCCCTCTCTGGTCAGCGCAGCGAGGCCACCGTGTGGCCTCAGCTCCGTGGAAGGGCACACACGCACTCTGGGTGAGAGCTGGATGGAGCGCCGGCCTCTCACTCTCAGAGTATATGAGTCTGGGGAGACCACACTAGGGCCCCCCACTTCCTAACCTGTGGGGTGGGAGAAAACGTGCCCCGCCACCACTGATCTCTTGGGAGATGACGGGAATGGAAACATGTTTCCAACTCTGAGCAAACACCAAAGATAAAAGGTTATCCCCGCTCTTCTTGTCGGGTTCATTCCCTTAGTTTAAAAGAACAGCTACTTCCAGTTATAACTACCCCAGCTCTGCGTGTCCAGCTCGGCCCACGCATCCTGGGCCCTGCCCCTCTCTCCCAGACGAGCTCCCAGCCCCCTCTCTTGGTTTGCAGTGCTCTTCCAGAAACTCTCCATCGCTGACTGCCCCCTCTACCTGCGCTTACTCGCTGGGCCTGACACCGATGTCCTCAGCTTTGTGCTCAAGGAGAACGAGACTGGAGAGGTGGAGGTAGGCCTGGCCCGGTTTGCTCCTGCACGGATGCAGCCCCGAGGGTGCAGGGCGGGGATGCAAGTGGGCGCCGTCCACACTGCTCAGCATAGGTGGGGCCCAGTGGCAGCAGGAAAATGCCTTGAAAAAGCTGACCCAGGGCGAGCACTGGGCCACGGTTCTGTGACTGTCAACACCCTGGGGTGGCAAGCTGGGGCCTGTGTCTGGCAAGGCCTGTGAAAGGGCGGATATCATGTGCTTTATTTCTGAAAACTCAGGGTAGAGGGGCACTGAGAAACTCCCTGGGTTCAGCCCAGGTTGTTTTGCTCCAGAGTGGCCTGAGGCCCAGCAAGCATCTCTGGGTTCCACTGGGCATAGATAGTTTTGAGCCATTTGTGTCTCCCTGTTTCTTAAAAATCTTCTAGTCCCCCCCTCCCCACCCCCAAGGGGAGCTATCCCAGCTGGTGGTGTAAACTGGGCTGAAACCAGGAGGGGCTCCCTGTGGCCTGGGATAATTTGGGAGGTGGAGTCATGTGACCAAGAGCAGGGAAGCGTCTCACATGGTTTGTTCTGCAGCACTCAGCAGAGGCCTAGGGTTTGGGGGAGCAGTCTTGGGAGTCACTGAGGAGATTTGGGGATCTAGGCAGGTGCAGTTCTGTCCCTTCTCCCCACTCCAACCAGGCAGCTCCGCTTCCATGTTTCATGTGTTGGCATCCATGGAAGATTTTATTTGGAAAGTGTCCCCCTGAAAATGAGCACTGCTGGACCAGGGGAAGCTCACGGGTCTGGGAGCTCAGAGGCCTGGGTTTGGGTTCTAGGTCTGGTTCTGCTGCCACAAGCTCTGTGACTGTGGCTATTCTTCCTTCCCTCTGCGGACTTCAGTATTCTCATGTATTCAATGTGGGGATGAAACCAGATAACCCTTAGTATTCCTCTGTGCTCAAAGAACTCAGGAGTCAAAAATCCTTGCTCCCCAGGGGTCCAGCTCCTGGGTCAGCCTGAGAGACCAGGTCCCATTTGAGCAGGCCTGGGCCAGCCAGGCTCTGCAGAGCTTTGCAAGTTATGTTATCTCACTATCTCCTCTGCCAGCCAAGGGAGGTAGACACCCTCATTCCATGGCTGATGAGCAGACAGGCTGGGAAGGGTGGAGTGATGAGCTCAAGGTCACACCATGGAGTCAGGCTGAAACCCAGCCTCCTGAGTCCACCATGTCCAGCTCTCCTCCAGATCCCGAGGGTCTGCGTGTTGGGAGCCTCCGACCAGCCAGGCAGACAGGTGGAGCAGACCAACAGGGGCCTTGGGCAGCTCCTGCATCACTGTTGAGGTCTTGGCTGCTGCAGAGAATATTTAAGATTATCGATTCTCCCAATGAAAACACGTTTCATAGACTAGTACCTCTTGGTCACAAAAATACCAGGGTTTGAAATTTTGTTGCTGCTATCACATGGAAAACCCAAGCTTTATTCATTCCATAGCAGAGGGAGGTGGCAGGGCCCCTTGGGCTGGACGACTTCTAACACGTCTCCTATTCTATTCCTCTCCCTGTCTCCCTCTCACCCCACAGTGGGACGCCTTCTCCATCCCTGAGCTCCAGAACTTCCTGACGATCCTGGAAAAAGAGGAGCAGGACAAAATCCAACAAGTGCAGAAGAAGTATGACAAGTTTAGGCAGAAACTGGAGGAGGCCTTAAGAAAATCCCAGGGCAAACCTGGCTAACCGGTCCTCCTTCCTCTGCTCCCAATGCCCGCGGATTTATTTTTATTATTAATTATTATTTCGCAACAGACACATTTTCTCAGGACACCTCTGGCGGGTGCATCTGTGCCCGCCCTGCAGTCCCAGAAGTGGCACAGCTTCTGATGGACACATGGGTGTGTGGAGCTGGGTCCTGGCCACCCTGACGCAGTGCCCTGCTGCACCCGGCCAAGGAGCAGCACTCGTGTGAAAGGACAGCGTGGTCCTCCTGCAGCCTGCACGCCTTTCACGAACCAAATAGCTGCCTCTCTCGTCACCAAACTGGACCTGTTCACACCAGCTGGCGAAGGAAAGAAGAAAGAGTTTAGAGATACATACATGTTCTTTCTCCGGCTTTTATTCTTTAATTTCTCTCTTATTTGCCACCCGCTATACCTTTATTTATGAGTCTAAAGTTGTAGCCTATTCCTTTGGCAAGTCTCAGCTAAGCGCCTGAAAGCAGGATAAAGCTCATAAAAGGATTGTTTCCTCACTGGCCCCGGATGCTCAGGAGCCCCCGGAGCTGAAGTTGGCTCAGAGATTCCCAGAGAAGCAGCAGCCTGCCCTGGCCCTGCCCTCATCTGCCAGGTCTGTGCACCTGTAAACCCAAAGCCCATCATCTGCATGTGTATGTACTTAGCCACATCTTTGTCGATAACTGTTTGCCTTTAAGTTATAACTATGAATTTAATATTGCCATCATGCTCATGTTTCCACTAAGGGGAAACAACAAAAAAAACTGTTTACCATTTTAGAAGTCTCCTGCTGAGTAGGGAAATTAGGCAGTCAGAGAAAGCCAAAAAAGTGTTGGAGAAAAATGTGTCTAAGTGGTCTTCAGCCTTCTCCCAGCTAGAGGGCAGCGGACGACTGGCTGCCAGTGGTGTCCCTTGGGCCTCCAGCACCGCCTCCTCCCACAGGGACTGTGGCATCTCCAGGTGCTGCCAGAGGAGCTGCCGGGATTACAGAGGCGGGGACCCTCCGGCTCAGCCAACTCGGAGTCCTTTGTGTTCTGAAGCCCAGGGCAGCCCATGGCACTGCGCTCAGTGAGCTGTGGGGCTGGCCTCCCTGCTGACCTCAGTGCCTTTTTGTTTTCAGAAAGACAGGAGCAGGGTGTGTTTACTTAAAGCTGTGCGGCTGGCTTGCTCCTGCCAGGAAGTGGACCATGGTGATGTGGGAGGCAAGGCCAGGAGAGCCCTCCCTCCAAGTATGGGACGAGGTCACAGCCCTCCTTCCCACTGAAGGTCAAACCACGTTGACAAGGAGGATCACCTTCCCGGCTCTACATTTGTACTGGCTCCTTGTTTAGGTCCAAACTTAAAGATAAACTAGTCCAACAACTCTAGCAAGTAGCCAGGACTGCAGAGACACTCCAGTGCAGAGGGAGCACTTTTAACTTTCCAAGCAGGGCCCATCTTCCTTTCAGCCTCTGAGAGACCATTTCTTCCATGTCCTCTGCCTTCCCAAGTCCCTCCTGGGGCGGTTCAAGCCCAAGCTTCTTTGTGTAGCCTCAGAAGTTCCCTCCCTGACCCTTGCTGAGTCCACACTGCCCCGATCCCAGAAGGAATGCTGACCATACAACTGTGCTAGTCTTCGGAGCTGCAAAAGCAAGACAGGCTAGCAGCTTAAAGATTTTGTAAACCACAAAAACCCTGCTACCTGCCATCGCATGCTCAGCCTTATCACTTCCCCCCCTTAGAGACTCTCCGGCTGTATGTTACGGGGAGTGGCTGGAGAGTCCCTCCTCCTTCATGCCGCGTGTCTTTTATGTTCATAGAAGGCACGGCTCCTGCTGCGGCCGCTGTGGATGCTGCTGAGAACCTCCCTCTGGTGGGGGTGGCGATTTTATTTTTGAGAAGGAAAAAAAGTCATGTACATATATACCATAAAGGCATATAGCTATATGTAAAGAGATAGGGGTGTTTATGAAATATATTAGGGGAAAATTTAGACTTTATCTAAAGCACAGTTAGACCCAGGACCCAGGCTGAGGTCCAAGCCTCTGAAGACGGTGTGTACCAAGTATCCCTTCCCCCCCAGAGGTGGGTGTGACTGCTGGTAGTGCCTTCTATTGTCGTGTTGTCCCGTGTGTGTTTGTTTTGAGATATTTTCTCTTTAAATGTCTTTCTTATATGAGTTTTAAAAAAATATAATAAAAGCTTGTTGCAAAAATGATTCAGACCCCTGGTGACCTCTTCCTTTTCACCCTTACATGGGAGAGAGCGGGGGACCGAGAAGAGCACCCCTTCCCTGGCGGAGTCAGATTTTCTCTTGCCAGTGAACAGAGGCACAAAGGCTACTGTTCAAATAATCTTGAGAAAACTGACCAAGTGCATGGGCTAGAGGTGCTGCCTAGGTGACTGGCTATTCTACATCATGTCCTGGAGAGAAAGGGGAGCTTATTACAGAAAGAGATACTGAGGTAAGAGGAAGGGCTTTCGGGAGCTAAGCATGCTTCAACACCAGGACAGGCTACTGAGGCAAGCAGTGATTCCTCTATTTTTCTTCCTGTTTATTCCTTTTATTATTATTATTATTATTTTTCAAGTGTAGTTGACACACAATATTACTTTAATTTCAGGTGTACTACATAGTGATTTCGACGTGTATATACCTTGCGAAGTGATCACCCCAATACCTCTAGTAGCTGTCTGTCACTGTACAGCGTTATTACGATATTGACTACAGTCCCTGTGCATTACACCCCTGCAGCTTATCTATTTTATAACTGGAAGTTTGCACCTCTTATTCCCCTTCACCTTTCACCCATTTCCCCCAACCCCCGTCCCATCTGGCAGCCATCAGTTTGTTCTTTGTATCAACAGGTCAGTTTGTCCACTTATTTTGTTCTTTATATTCTACCTGTAAGTGAAATATGTGGTATTTGTCTTTCTCTGTCTGCCTTATTTCACTTAGCATAATACCCTCTAGGCCCATCTGTGTGGTCACAAATGGTAAGATTTTATTTTCTTTTATGGCCCAGTAATAACTCTGATGTATCACGTCTCCTTTATCCAATTGTCTATTGAGGGGCACTTAGGTTGCTTTCATATCTTGACTATTGTAGATAATGCTGCAATGAACATAGGGGTGCATGTATGTTTTCAAATCAGTATTTTGGATTTTTTCAGACAAATACACAGAAGTGAAAATGCTGGGTCATAAGGTAGTTCTATTTTTAATTTTTTGAGAAAACACCCTGCTGTTTTTCATAGGGGCTGTACCAGTTTGCAATCCCACCAACACTGTGTGAGGGGTCCCCTTCCTCCACGTCCTCACCAACACTTGTCTTTGATTTTTTGTCGGTGGTAATTTTGACAGGTGTCAGATGATATTTCATTGTGGTTTTAATTTGCATTTCTGATAATTAGTGACACTGAGCATCTTTTCATATGTGTATGGGCCATCTGTTTCTCATCTTTAAATGTCTTTACCTATTATTTAATTGGATTGTTTGGGGTTGTTTTGGTGTTAGTTATATGAGTTCTTTATGTATTTTGGATATTAACTCCTGGGTGGATGCATGATTGGCAAATATCTTCTATTCAGTAGGTTATCTTTTCATTTTGTTGATAGTTTCCTTTGCTGTACAAAAACTTTTTAGCTTGGTGTAGCCCCATTTGTCTATTTTTTCTTTTGTTTCTCTTTCCCAAGGTGATATGTCAGAAAAGGTATCACTGAGAACAATGTCAGAGAGTTTACTGTCTATATTTTCTTCTAGGAGTTTTATGGTTTTGGGTCTTACATATAAGTCTATAATCCATTTTGAGTTTATTCTTATATATAGTATAAGAAGGTGATCTAGTTTTTTTTTCCTTGTATGTATCTGTTCCGTTTTCCCAACACCGTTTATTAAATAGACTGTCTTTACTCCATTGTATATTCTTGCTTCTTTTGTCATAAATTGACTAATTAGCTATGGGTTTATTTCTGGGCTTTCTATTCTGTTCCATTGATCTATGTGTCTGTTTTTATGCCAACACCTTGCTGTTTTGATTGCTATAGCCTTATAGTATAGTTTAATGTCAGGTATTGTGATACTTCCAATTTTGTTCTTTTTTCTTAGTGTTACTTTGTCTATTTGGAGTCTTTTGTGGTTCATATACATTTTAGAATTATTGGGTCTAGTTCTGGGAAAAATGCCATTGATATTTCAATAGTGATTGCATTGAATCTATAGATTGTTTTGGGTATTCTTCCTAACCATAAGCATGGTATATGCTTCCATTTATTTGTATCTTCTTCAATGTCTCATAATTTTCCAAATACAGGTTATCTACTTCCTTGGTTAAATTTCTTCCTGGGTATTTTTTTGATACTATAGTAAATGGGATTGTTTTCTTAAGTTTTCTTTTTGATAGTTCACTATTGGTGTATAAAAAGTGACTGATTTCTGAATATTAATTTTGTATCCTGCTACTTCACTGAATTCATTTATTAGTTCTAAGAGGTATTTTTTTGTTTTTGTGGAATTGTTAGTAGCCTCTGTGTGTTTGTTTTTATGTATTTAAGATCTGCTACATCTCCAGTCTTGGCATGGTGGCCTTATGTAGTAGCTGTCCTGTATGGCTCAGTGGCATAGTCTCCCTGATCACCTGAGCTGGTTGCTCTGGGAGTATCTCTTGTATGGGTTGTGTGTGCCCTCCTGTTGCAGTTGAGCCTTAATTGCTGTTGGCACATAAATGGGTAGGATTGCCCTCAGGATGACTGGCTGTGAAGACTGGCCACATGAACAGCATATGAGCTACTCTGTGGGGACTGACCCCACAATGCAAGATTTGCTCCAGTGGGTTCTGGTGCCTACAGAGACCACCCTTTGGGTATGCTGTTTGTAGGACTAATTGGGTGCTACTCTGTTGTGGTCTGAAGTTGGCCACTAGGTGTATTGATTCTGGGGCCTCTTGGGAAAGCTTCCAGTGCAGGCCAAGATCAGCCACTGCCTGGGATTAGTCCAGGGCTACCTGGTAGGAGCTGCAAAATGATTTGTGGTTGGTAGCTGCCTGTGCTGGACATGGAGTCATGTGAAAGAGACCGCAATGTGAACTGAGGCCAGCTGCCACCAGTACTGGACCTGGTGGCAAAAGGCACAAGACTCCCTGAGACCTGCTGCTGCCTGCTAGCTGCCCATAAGGCCCTGTCACTGAAGGAGCCTCAGGAGGTATGTGAGTTGGGTGAGGTGGGGTCTCAGGGAGTCACCAGGGTGGGGAGGGTAGAGTTCACTACGTTAATGCAGATTCAGATGTGGCACCAGTGCTGATGACATCTTCCTGCTGGTTGTGTGGGATGAGGGTTCATTCAACATAAGGACAATGGCGGCTGTCCCTCTAGGCCTCTCCCTAAAGCCACACAACTTATTTTCTCCTTGTATGTCTCTGCCACCTCCTGAGCCACTGTCCCTCGCCACAGCCCAGGGTGCATGCCTGCGAGAGAGTGAGTCTGTGTATGGGCCCTTTAAGAGGATGTCTGGTTTTCCAGCAGCCCTCTATCTCACCTAGATGGATGGAATCCTTGTTAATTTTCACAGCCAGATTTTGTGGGGGCTCCTCTCCCTGGCACTGGTGCTCCACAAGCTGAGGATCTCGGTGTAGAACTGGGACCCCTTACTTTTTGGCAGTGGGAGGGACCTCTGCAGCTGAGTCTCTCTCTCAATTCTCAACAAATCGTGGGGCCAGCCCATTTCACATCTCTGCTCCTCCTACTAGTCTTGATGTCACTTCTTTATATCCTTAGTTACAGGACTTCTGTTCAGCTAGTTGGTTCTCCTGGTTGATTGTTCTATAATTTAGTTGTAATTTTTGATGTGGTCACGGGGGAAGGTGAGCACAGCATTTACCTACGCCACGTTGACTGGAACGCATATGCATCTTTTCAAATTAGTGTTTTCATTTTCTTTGGATAAACACCCAGAAGTGGAATTGCTGTGTCCTATGGTAGATTTATTTTTAGTTCTCCATACTATTTTCCACAGTAGCCACACCAGTTTACATTCCCACCAACAGTGCACAAGTGTTCCCTTTTCTCCACATTTTCTCCAACACTGATTACTGGCTTTTTGATAATAGCCATTCTGAGGTGATATCTCATTGTGGTTGATTTGTATTTCCCTGACGATTAGTGGTGTGAACATCTTTTCATGTGTCTGTTGGCTATCTAAATATCTTCTATGTCTCAGGATTACAGTCATATCTCGTTTTATTGTACTTCACAGAAACTGCCTTTTCTACAAATTGAAGGAAAGACCATCAAGATTATGACTTGATTTATTGTAGTACTTGCATTATTAAGGCAGTCTAGAACCAAATCCAAAATATCTCCAAGGCATGCCTGCATTTCAAAATGAGACAGATAGGAATACGGTTGAAAGTTTAAAATCACCTCACCTGGAGAAATGGCTAGATTCGATGACCAAAATGGTCCTTTCATTTTAGCATTATCTAACTTCCATCAAAGGAACATTTCAGAAATCGGAAACAAATAAAAGTTACTAAAAAGAAATTCTTGCCTGCCTTCCTGTATTGATAACATATAATGATGGCTCCAGGGCTCATCAGAACTCATTCAGTTCACTCCCTAACTCCCTGTAGGAGAAAATGTCCAATATACCTTCTCAAAATGACCCCAAAATGGTACACATCTGTAACATTTGTTTGCCACAAAAAAATATATCTTTTGTTAATTTTGCCAAAACCTAGAAATGAACCAGTTTCTGCTTTTCATTGAAACTCATTTGGTTTATGTTCAAACATGGGATTAAGTTAAAAGTTTTAAATGTGACCTTGACATAGATGATTTGGCTTACGACAAGGAAAAAAGACTCCATTACACAGCCTAACTCTCCTCTGCCTTCTTACATGTACCTATGTGTTCATAAGGAGAAAAGGAAAGATGACTCCATGGAAACTTGTCAACATTACCGAAAAAACCATTCAAAGACAGGTCTTGACATCACTGTGTCACAGCAGAAATGTGTTAAACCGGTTAAGAGCGTATGTTCATTTTAGATCCAGCACATCATTTATGGGCTTGGTGTCTTAGCAGAAATTAACAAGGCAAGACACAACCTCTCCGAGCCTCCAGTCCCGCCAAGGTTGTGCCAAACAAAGCATCGTTGTGAAAGACCTTTATAAAGTAGTACATATTACTTGTACTCATCTAAGGACCACAGTTTATTACTACTAAACATACCATACTCCCTCAGATAAAACTCTGCCTGTTCAAAGGTGTTATTGTAATAGAATCTTGTTTGGGGTCAATTTCTAGAAATCCCTATCTCAGTTCCATATGCTCATGCCAGCAGAGAGAGGGCTAGTCAAATGAAGTTTACTTACAGCCAGTCACAAGTGAAAAGGTCTCTTATTCTGGACCTAATAAAGAAAGGTAGGAGGCGTCACACACACATACCCATCCTTTTCTTTTCAAGCCCCAGATGGATAATGTGTGAATATTATGGATATTTTTCAAGTCCTTCTTTTAAAAAGTGAGATGAAAAAAAAAATAAATTGAAGTGTAATTGTTTTTTGATGATAAAACCAAAGAACTCCAAAGGAATTCACAGCTCAGCCCTTACTCCTTCCCATTGTACAGGGAAAGACGTGGTGATATAAACGACTCCTGTGAACTAAGCAGGGACCAAAGCAGTGGTTTTGAACCTTGCTGACGTCAAGTGATCCCACTGGAAATTCAACAAAAGCCTGGTAACCTCTCTCAGGAAAATGATCAAACAAAATCTTGCACACTATTTCAGGGAGTTCATGGACCCTCTGAAGACCAACTAAAGACTGCTTCCAAGAGCCCCGAGTTAAGAAGTTTGGGGCTAAAGAAAACATTTATTGGGTAAGACTTCACTGTAACAAAGCCATCATCCTACAGCACTTAGTGGCAGTGGGCCAGCAATGGGTAAAAATCACTGTACAAAAACCCGCCCTAATGTACTTTCATTGCTTATTCTTATAGTCTAAATTATGCTACAATTCAGGGCTAATCCTTGCTTCTTTTGCCTTGATTGATGACAGAGAACAGCTTGGTTCAGCTGTCTATATGAATAACCCTTTAGAGATGAGAAGGAAAGGATCTGTTTGGGGGCTAGGAGGTTAATTAGGTAGTAGGAACAGATGAGCAAGAGGCTGTGGAATATTTTGCAGAGGGACTGTAAAATAACAGGAAGTTCCCACCTGCCTGAACTTTGAATGGGCTGTCTGACCTTGAAAGTAAGGGAGAAACTAAAACCACTGAAACCACATGAATGAAAAAGGAAATCTACAACGGACTCTTCTGTCAATTTAAAATGGCTTTTAACAGGAGGAAACAAGAGGGAAATCAAATTTAGAGTAGAATAAAAATTTATTTTGGTAAAGAATTATATATTTTTTATTTGCAAAAGCTGAAAATGCTTCTATAAATGACCAGCCCAGAGCTTGTATTTCCACTGCATGAAACAAGAGTCTGTCATTTCTTCTTGGCAGGTTTGGGGGCCTTTTCTAGGCCTTGGATGTGTTTTCGAGGAAGGTGATATTCTTCTATAATCCAAAAAGCAGAAACTCATCAATGGGCTACAAGCCTGCCCTCTCCTCCCCCAGGTCCCCCTTTGTCTCACAATGTCCCTTCTTGGCCCTGATCCCCATGAACCCCGATACACACAGCTACCTCCCGGCCTTCTCATCCCTCCGTGCATTCACTCCCATTGTCAAGCCTCTGTTCAAATGATTTCCACCATGTGATCTGCTCTTCTACTCCCAGCTCTAACTCTGCTCCTATAGGAAGCCTTCTGAGGACCATTTCTCCTTATACGTCGAGGCTGAAGTGCATATTTCAGTAACTTTCACACTGGCAGCTACTTGCAAGGTGTACTTCAGGAATTTAGAATTTTCTCATGAGAAAGAATGTGTGTGTGTGTGTGTGTGTGTGTTCAGTCATGTTTTTGTTTATTTTCCTCTGTATTTCTTTTCAGCATCTCATATGGGGTTCTTAGCTTAAAAAGGCTCAATTCAAAGTTAACTGCTAGGTACTGTCTTAAATTTGCTCATTGAGCATTTACTATATGCCAGGCCTCAAGCATGAAAAAAAAATGAAAAAGGTAAGGTCTTTGACTCAAGATGCTCATTCTACAAGGAGGTTCAGACATTAGAAAAAATTAGCCATGTAGCAAACACTAACTAGAAATATAAACACAACTGGAAAGTGCTATGTTAGCAATTTTTCAAATGCCAATTTAAAAAAACAGAAAACAAAAAACAAAAAAACAGGACATGTCTGAGAAAGGCTTCCTGTGACCCCTAACCCAGCCAATGAGTCTTTAGGGTCGGGCTGTGGGAGGCGCACTAGGTGAGCCCCAAGTGTGAGTGTGCACAGTGTGTCTGGGGAGCAGCGGGACACCAGCATGGCTGAGGGTGGGATGGGGGTGTGGGAGCTGCCAGAGAACCTGACTGGAAGACTGGGGTCTGACTGGGAGGGTCCAGTTTACTGAACTTAAGAGTTTATTCTGAAGGCATTGAAAAGGTGTAAAAAGTTTTTTAGAGGGGAGTGATATGACCACACTGTTTCTGAAAGTTGACTCAGGCAGAGATGTGGAGGATGGTTTGAACTGAGGACAAACTAGAGGCTTGGTGGCCCAGAGTTGGTAAAGAAGTTAGGCTCTGGAGTCTGACAAATCAAAGTTCAGAGCCCAGCTGCAGCACTCAATAGCTGAGTATCTCAGGGTGAAGTACTGAACCTCTGTTTCTTCATCAACAAAACACAAAGTTCTGCAGCATCACTATGACTGAGAGAGACTGTGCCCGCAAAAAGCCCAGCAAAGTGCCTAGCACAGTTTGGGTGCTCTACAAATGCCTTGTAAAAAGGGAACCAGGAAGAACACTATAGTATGGTGGAGAAAACATTGAATTTGGGAGCCAAAGGATCTGGTTTAAACGCTGGCTCCACCTATATAGAGGTTTTATGATAACTAGAGTGAGCTGAGTTGGTGGGTAGATTTTGGCTAAGTTAGACCAATGTCCCTATTTCTTCAGAGGGGATGCTCACCAAGCAACAGCCAGCCAAGGTGGTGGACCTGGTTTCCCTGGACCTGGACCTGTAGGCTGTCCTTGGCCCCAGGAGCAGGAGTGACAGTGGTGCTAGCCTGGCATCGCTGCTGGAGTATGGCAGCCACTGTCCACGGGTCCAGACCATATGCCTCCAAGTTCCGGACTAGAGTAACCTGGGGAAACAGAAGACTGATGGTGGGTGTGGACCACATGCCCTCCCTCCAGAGCCTTGCACAGCTGCTGCAGCCTCCTCACACTCTATGCTCACCACCCCTACGACTATGGTACCCTTTCATTCAAATAATTTATTTT
Organism: Macroglossus sobrinus; assembly: GCA_004027375.1. Taxonomy (NCBI): domain Eukaryota; kingdom Metazoa; phylum Chordata; class Mammalia; order Chiroptera; family Pteropodidae; genus Macroglossus; species Macroglossus sobrinus. Next base: position 16,901 of record PVKZ01001310.1, on the reverse strand, counting down.
TGTGCTTCTAAATCGATTCTTTCTACCCCATCTAATAAATGCCTTATATTTTAGTGGAATAGATACTCTCTACCCTGCATATAACATATACTTTTTAAAAAGTATTTTTATTATGGAGAATTTAAAACATAAATAAAAGTAGAATAGTACAATGAGCTCCCACATACCCATTATCAGTTTCAAGAATTATCAACTTGTGACCAACCTTGATTCATCTAAATTCCCATAGATACCCCCACTCCTGTATTCCTTTAAACAATTCCTCCTATATAGCAGACCATTTCATCTACAAATATTTCAGTACGTATCTCCAAAACATAAGGGCTCTTTTTAACGTAAAGATGAAACCATCATCACACCTAAAAATAAACAGTAATTCCTTAATACCAAGTATCTCATCAGTAAAACATGCATTTTTTAATTTTTCACCAGCTTCACAAATGACAAGTATGTGACTTTGAGTTCACACACATGCACGCACACACACACTTTCTTAAAAGTCACAATTCTCTCTTTTTTTAAGACAAGTTCTCTCTCATTCATGAATAGAGATGGTAAAGTACATTACTATCGGGAGTAGGTCAGGAAGGGCTGCTTTCAATAAAGTCTCTGTAAAGTCTCTAAAAGTTCTAAATAACCTACTCTTGTCAGGGGACTCCAGCCCCAGAGAATCTCTGAATCAGTAAAACATCAGAGGTCACATTTATTCCAACTCACTATCTAACGCATAATGCCTTGGCTATACCTTCCTCTGATAAATGATTGCCTAATCTTTGCTTGCAGACTTCCAGAAAATAACTCTCTATTTTAGAAAGCACAAATTTCAATTTTGGACAATTCTAATTGCTATTATTAATCTTAAAAAATGAGTGTCTGAATAAGCTAATATACATAGAAATTGCTTAGTACAGAGTCTGGCACACAACTACTCAAGAAACAGTGGCGATTGCTAATTATCATTAAGGTTATCATTACCGGTTTTCATTTATTGAATGCTTATACGCCAAGTACTATTCTAAGTGCTTCACCCACATATATTCCCTCACTGATTCTCACAGCACCTTAGAAGGGAGGTATTAATCCCATTTTTTACATAAGAAAACTCAGGCGAAGAGACAATAGGTAACTTGTTCAAGGTCAAGCAGTGAGACAGAGGCTGCATGTGGACCCCGGTCTCTAATCCCAAAGCCCATGCTCATAACTGTGTCCCTAAGGCATACAGAACCAGTGCACTCCTTTTCCCGAGGACAGCTTTTCACATATCTGAGGACAGATGTAATTTGTTCCATATGAGTTTGTGTGGCCAAGCTAAACATGATCAGTTCCTTCAGCAATTCTTTACCAGTTGTTTTCATTGAGCGAAGCCCAAGAAATAACAGAATAAGAGCTGAAAGCCCATTACATGGTTCAAGAAAAAAATGAAAATAAAATCTTGTTTACCCTTAGAACCAGGCTCCACAACATCCCAGAGGCCGTGAGTGAGGGGTCAGCTTCACCTGTTTTATACGGGGCCCGGCCCAGTCACACAAATGTGGGTGCTTCATAAATAACGTTTCACAAATAACAAATAACATTGAACAAAAAACTCCAATCACATTAGCGATACCAGACTTAGCAGAGACATTAAATCACCATTTTCAGACATTGTGCCTTTTTAAAAACTACCTTTTTATTAGAGGCTCTCTGTGCTAGGGTGATGTCAATTGGGCAGATTTTGCCTTTCTTCACAATGGGCTCTTGTCCGGGAAAGGTCACTTGATAGGCAGGCTGCAATTTTTCCAAACATCTGAAATGGGTGTTAATGAGTTGTAGACTGATAAAGCCAACTGAAACCATTTCCTCGTAGCCCACCAGAAGCAGGCAGTTGGGTGCAAGCTGATCTTGCAGGCAACTGTTCACCTTTGGCTGCACATTAGAATCATTCGAATCACCGAGGGAGCTGCACCAATTAAGCCAGAAACTCTGACCAGGAATAGATATTTTTAAAGCTTCTCAAGTGTGGCCAAAGTCAAGACCCACTGATTCACTGAGCAAAACAACTTCAGCTTGAGCCCCTGGAAACTGTCCGCTGGCCTAGCCTTCTAAGTATTTGGCCAGGCCTCTTTGTGGAGTTTACTGCCTGTGTCAAGACTCTAGCTCACCCAACCTGGTCAAGTGCCACTTCGCACTTCTAACGTGTTCCAATAGAGCATCTTTTAGAGAACACCTCTGCCACAAGGAACGCCTGCCTTTCTTCTAACGAGATTTTTTCTTGCTATCATATATACTGAAATCAATAAACTTTTCCTATCAAGGGCCAGACGGTAAATATTTTAGTTTAAGGGCCACGTGGTCCGTTGCAATGACTTAACTCTGCCATTGTGGCATGAAAGCAGCCCACAGACAATACATAGATAAATGGGTGTGGCTGTGTTCCAGAAAACCATATTTAAAAAAGAGGTAGCGGGCCAGATTTGGCCCACGGCTATAGTTTGCAAACTCCTGAGATAAATAATTTTCAGTTTTGGTTCTGTGGAAAGAAAAGAGTGTAAGAATCTTTCTTTGAAAACTTTAAGACAATATCCCCTCAGCCTTCTTTTAGTTTCTAAATCTTTTTGAAGTTCTTATTTTTAATTAGTGTTCTCTTTCTTTCTCCCTCTCCTACACTGTACAGACTCAAATCGTTCCTGAGATGCTCCACATCAGAATTACCCAGGCTTGCATCTGTGAAGACTGACATGGAATGAATTACAGGGAAAAAGTCAGTGACTGAGACAGTGACGAGTCTAAAGTTCTATGTGATAGGTATTAAAAGGAGGGGGCTGAAACGCTGGACAGGGACTGCCAATCCCCACTACCTGGTCAGGAGACTGTCCCACGGCAGCTTCATATTTGTGTGCTGTTCACTTTTCTCTAAGATGCAGTCACATAGGATGGGATCCAATTTCACGAGACTAAAGAGAAAGAAGAAATAAAACAATCCCAGCCCCGCCCCTATGACCCAAGGGCCAGCTAAAGAGTCAGCTCTTATTATAATGCTCTTTATAGTCATTCAAGGCTATTAGACCAATCGTGAGACCACAGTCTATAAAGCAATGCACCCACGTATGCTTTCCTAGAACAAGAGAAAGCAGGTGGTGGAAGGGAAAGTGGGATGGGAAAAGTCAAAATCAGGATTCTTGGCTCAGTTCTTCTACTAACTAACCATTACTAGGCTGGTACAACTTTTTGACCATAAGGATATCTTTTGAAAGTAAAAAAAAAAAAAAGTATGGAATGCTTTCCATTTAGTAGTTTACCTTCTGAATCTACTTACTAAGAAACAGAGAAGACCAAAAAGCTACAATGGAGGAAAATTCTTTAAAGTTTGCATTTTATCCCTCATGATAAGCATCTGCATCTGAAAATCAGTAGTCGACAGATATAATAATACTTCGTCTACAGTCAATGTTGACAGCAAGAACAGAGCTGAACGCCCTGGACTAGAATCCTAGGTGCCCACGGCCCACGGTTTAGAAACCACTGGTCTTGTTTTTTTCTACAAGGCTGTGATCTCCTACAAGCCCCTCCATCCCGACATCCTGCACAAACTGCCCAAGTCTGCTAACGATGAATACTCACAACACAGAGTTTTCATCCCCATTGACTCACTTTTTATTGTCGGCATCAACCAGGTCGTTTTTCTTGGCGTAGTTGATGATGATCGTTCGGACCTCGCCACCCTCGAGAACGCTCCCCTTCCTAGGTGAGAAGTGCCCGGGTGGTTAGCTCATGCTGCGCCCGGAGACAACCTGCAAACAGAAGCTCTCTCTCCACACAGCAGGGGCTTTCCCCAGCCTCTCTTCTGTTTTCTTCCCTTTTCCTGACCCAGGCGAGTAGGACCATGTATAGCACAGTTACAGGTCCTGAGACACTTTCCGGAGGAAGGAGGCTTGAGCTGGATCTAGGGGAAAGGGAGAACGGGGCAGAGCAGGGTTTGCCAGTCACAGAAGAGCACTACTCAGGCGGAGTGGGACTACAGGCCAGAATACCAAGCAGACAGAGATGGGCTACTCTCCAAACACTCACTTGTGGCCAGACTCCTGGAAGAGCAGGGTCATGCTGGCTGGGACACAGTAGAGGGGCTTTATATCTGGAGGGTGATAGGGCTGCCCCCTGCTACCCTCCTGGACAGGCTCGGGTATGACGAAAGATGTGATCCTAAAACCCAGTAGAAGGAAAGAAAAAAACACATTTTATACTAGTGTCTTGGCAAGTCCCAGTTCATGGCCCAGGTGCCCCGGGGCCAGCTGAGCTACGGTGACCAGGCCCCCTGCACTCACCTCGGGTGTTTCCAGTCCACAGCCACAATGCTCTCCACCCCTTTGCTCAGCTCCTTCACCTGTATAATCTGCTCCTGCTGCATTTGCTGCAGGAACTTAGAGAGCTAAGGGAGAGAGGGCCAGTGGTAGGGGACTCCATCACTTCCATACACACACTAAGCACCTAGGATGTGCCAGACACCGAGCCAGGCAGGTCCTGGGGAGGGACGTGGGACAGTCCCTGCTCTCATCAAACTAGGAACTGGGAGGCCTACCCTGAGGGTTGAGGAGTGAATAGCTGCTAGACTAAGTGGTGAAGCCTTTCAGAATTGTGACCAGACGTAAGGGGGTTGAGAGGAGAGGGGCGGATGGGTGCCCACCCAACTGCCTCAGCCCAAGGCAAGTTTTCTCCTCTTCCCTGATGCCTGGAATCAAAAAGCTTAATTCCAGCTGGACATGGGGCCTCCCCAGTGTCTGTCCAGCTCATGCTGCCTGTGCCCCTGCTCAGCTCTGTGGCTATGCAGAGAAGGTACCACTTACCTTTTTGTAGCTTGACTTCTTTACATCCAGTTGTCGTCCTTCAGGGCTGATGGCAGATGGAAAAGGCAAGTTAAGCTACCAAAGCAGTAGTGCTGGGACCTGCCTGACATTGAGAGGAGGGCACTTTTCCTCAGCTTTCCTCCTCCATGTTCAGAAAGAGGCCGCTGTTGCAAAGCTGGCGGCATCATGGAAGGATACAGACTTTAGGACATGCTCGATCACTGTTTTTCAACAGACCTTTCTGTAAAGATGGAATGTTCTCAATCTATTATCCAATATGGTAGCCACTAGCCACACATGGCTACTGAGTACTTGAACTGTGACTAATTTAACCAAGGAACTAAATTATGGGATGTGGTTCCATAGTTTAGCGGTTAGCACGTCTGCTTTACACTAGAAGGTCCTGAGTTCACGCCTCAGTAAAGCCACAGTCCATGGTCTACAGCCATGCCACCCTGAACAAGCCCGAGGTCTGATCTTGGAAGCTAAGCAGGGTCGGGCCTGGTTAGTACTTGGATGGGAGACCACCTAGGAAGACCAGGTGCTGTAGGTGTAAATAAAAAATAAAATAATCTATCTAATTTTCATTAATTTAAATTTAAATAGCCACAGGTAGATACTGCTTTAGATGCCTCTCAAACTACACAGCCTTCTGTGGCCTCAGAAATTCCATCTCAAGGTGAACCTTGCCACACTAAGCTCACTGTAGCAGCGGGGCCTAGAGCAGCACTACTCTTCAAACATATACCACAGGCCCAATCTGGCCACACCACCCACCTGCTGTCTGCGGCTGCCTTAGTGTGATAATGGCAGAGTGGAGGAGTTGCAACAGAGACTGTATGGCCTACAAAGCCTAAATATTTACTATCTGGCTCTTTATAGAAAATGTTTGCTGATTCAAGCTACTAGCTTTCATGGAGAGGGTCCTGATGCAAGCTATAATCACACCTCCAAACTTCGGGGTTTCCTCATGGGACATACAACCGCAGTGGGATTCACAGGGAGCCTCTCAGAACCCACCCCGGTTAAACACCTCTATCTAGAGCACAGTTCAGGGTTCCTGAGTTACATGCCACTTGGCATGGTCAGGACAAAGGACCAACTGCCCTCCACATACTCCAGACCCCACACTTGTCCAGGATGCCTTCCAGAAGCCCACATGAAAGCAGGAAGGGAATTAGAGTAAAAACCACTTTTTACAAAACAGAGCAACATTCTCAAAAAGAAAGCAGCTCAGTCTCTGGGTAAAAATCCATAAGCAGACCTGGCACAATAACATTTATCAAGTGCTGAGTAAATGTCAGGCTATTCAATCTTGACAGCAATCCTGCATGTGCTGGAGATGGGGGCCTGTAGAAGACCAGTGATGAGTTCAGGTTCACCTGCTCCAACATCCAGGTCCTGTTCACAGGTGATATGCTCTCCCCTAGTGGCTTGTGCTTGGGGGTGGGGCAGAGGAGTCACACTGATTCTTCCTCCTGATACAACCTAACCTGGACACCTGCTTTTCAGGACAAGAGCGAGGGGGTTGAATGGTCCAGAGTCTTCTAACAAAGAAGCCGACCCAGGACTCTTCCTGGACAGCACACACCACCCGATTCAGGACAGGTGGCCCAGAGTCGCCGCAGCAGAGGCAGTGCTCTAAGAGGCAGATTCCGAGACTTGAGAAGCTCAGGAATTTTAACCAAGTCCTCAACAGCCTTTCACTGGTTAAAATTTAAGTTTTGAAAACTCAGGACCTACTTTATTTGCCAGATCAATCCTCCACTCCATCTTCCTACAGCATGTCCCTCAATCAATTCCCCCATGGCCTCTGTCCTGCCCTGTCCGAGGAACGAGTCAGAGACCCACGCCTGGCAGCCAGCCCACACCGTGCCTTCCGTACCAGCAGGAGAACATGTGGCTGCCAAGGAAAGTGCTGGTGAGTAATGGGAGGTCAGCCTTTTTGACTCGGCACTTCAAAGCATGCAAGAAGCAGCGCTGTAACAGTTCATCCATTTGCTCTGCAAGGAAAAGACAAGAACCACAGCCTTCCTAAGGGACACAGACTGCCTTGTGCACCCACCCGGCTCCACCCCTAGCTCACCCCTCGGCTCTGGCAGGAACCCACTTCTAGGCTACAGAGTTCCACAACTCTCTGGAGCACTGAGCCTTTGGAGAGGGTTGACCCCAGAGAAGGAGTCCAGCACAAAGATCCCCCAAGCCAGGAGCCAATGCTTCTCTGACAGAAACCTTAGAAGGCTCTGTGGCTGGAAATGGTCCAAAGGCCAGAGCAGACTGGCACCCAGAGAAACACGACTTATGAGAAAAAAGATTCCCAGGTGAGATGTCAAAGGGCTGGTGTACCACTGTCAACAAAAATAAGGACGTTCTCCTCTCCCAGGGCTCTGGTGCCGCCCTAGTCAGGGGAGTGTGGCTTCAGTGTCCTAGACTGGGAGGAGATAACCCTTCACTCCCAGAGCTATACCTTGAAGGGTCTTGCTATCTGTGGGGTCTGAGTTTAGGCCCCCGACGCAGGAGTCTTCTGAGGCTTCCGATGGGGTCTTCCTCCCACGCATCTGCTGCACCTCCCCATTCTCCTCCTCCACTCCCTCCAGGGCCAGCTGCCTCATGTCTCCTTGCAGGGCGGGGTCTGCGTGGCTAGACCCCTTCTCTTCACTGAGATCGGGAGGATCCAGAGCCAGGGGGGCAACGGAAGGTGGAGAGGACTTGTCTCCAGATCTCCTAGAAAAATCTCATTTCAGAAACACCAAGTAGCAAACCATGGCACTTTCCAACTTGGGCCAGGGCGTTAGCCAGGAGTACAGAGACCACAGGTAGGGGTGTCCAGGAGAGAACAGAGAGACTGGGCTCTCATCTCAACTCTACTTCCAGTTCAAGGCCCAGATAAGTCCCATGCCTCAGTTTCCTCATTTCTGAAATGGGGAGAATAATTTTTGCCTCCTCCCTATCCCAAAGGAGTAATAATATTATTAATAAACACCCAGGGACAGAGAAAGATTAAAGAAAAAATCCCAGAAGTATTCCCTTCATATGAGTGAAAAGTAAAACCATTTTGAACTAAATAACAAAACCAAGATCACAATGCATCTGTAGGACCAGTTTGGTGAAAAACACCTAGACTGCTCAGACTGTCGAACGAGTTGTTTCTGTGTAAATTAGAATTCAATTTAACTTGCAGAGTAGAGATTACAATAGTTTATGCCACTAAACCTTAGGAAGACCGGAGAAAACGTGATGCTACATAGTGGAGCACAGAGAGAGGTAAAAGCAGAAAGCTTGACCTTGGTCAGGGTTATATGACTCAAACTAAGTTTTAACAGCTGCAGCAAGGCTCATCACTATTGTGACCGATGAGGCCAGAGTATGTTTAGGCTATTCTGATCAGGTAAATACCATTAAAAAATGTTTAAAGGTCCAGGGTGAGTCGGGGCTGAGGTAACCACTGATAAGTAACTTAGACAACATGACCTTGACTGCCATTGCACAGAATGATAGTTAGAAAACAAGGTGCTGGAAGCACATCAGGAAGCAGCCCTGACATGTCTGCTAAAACGCAGGCTGATGAGATTGTACCCCAGCAGAGCAGGGCTTAGTCCATACTTATAAGTGAATAACTCCAATACAGGGCTAAAAATATAACAGTGAATCTATACCAACAGGCCACAACACTTGGCCAAAAGACCCGGTATACTGCTTTTGACAAAAGCACACTATTTACTGTTTTGGAAAAATGACAAGAAAATAACCAGAAAATAAACTGGTATATGGCTCCAGAAAGCAACTGTCACAGTGAGAAAGTGTAAATTCCATACTGGAAAGAAGGAGATCTGTAATGTGACATTTGAACAACATAAAAGTAAGCAACACCCTGGTGTCTGAGGATCTACTCTGCTTTGATGTAGATTCAGAAGTGCGAATTGCTGAGCACTCTTCATGGAGCCAGAAGATGTGCACATGGTAGATAAGGCCAGATCAACCAGAGCGATAAAAATAAAGACTATCATTGTACTGAGAGGCAGAGTAGACAATCTCTAAGGCCTTCTTCCAGGCTGAGGATTCTATAATCCACCTAGAAAATAATCAGAGTTCTTTGTAATCTCTTCTATGAAAAGGCAAAAAAAAAAAAATTGTTTCTCCACATTTAGCAACAAAATTAATGTTGCCTTAAGGACACAGAAGGGACCAAAACTCTCACTTCTGAATCCAGGCCCCATGCTCCCTCCACCCACACAGCTTTCCATAAAACAGAAAAATACTGAACCCACCACAAGTGATCCTGGTAGGTGTGGAGCACAGAGAAGCCCCTTCCCTTCAGGCCTGAAGTCAGCATCTCAGATGTGGACATGGCAGCAACTCCGATGGCAACAGGGGCTCTACGGAGGAGCCCACAGACAGGGGTCAGAACAGTCTTATGAGGGTGCATGTCAGGACCATCTTTCCATGCATGTACTAAAAGCACCATGATTGCAAATTTGAAGCATTCATTTGTATCACAAAACTAAACTCAGTCCAATTGCAATTTTCTTCAGTTACCTATAAATATGACTTTAAAAAATCCCATGACCAAACCTTCCTCTTCTGTATATGCTGTCACTGTTTTATTTTTAACATGGATTAAACCCAGATAGGACTTGAGAGGATATTTAAAGTTCCCTTTCTTTAATTTCAAAACTATAAATGACCTCTCCTACCTTAAAGAAGGCACAGCCATCATATCACAAAGTTCAGAAGGGAGGCCATTTATATACCATAAGTTAGGATAAGAGGTGACATAGGGAAGCGAGAAGAGATAAATAGTGGCACCAACTAGAGAGGTTCCTTCTGAGTTGGCTCTTTATAACAGGACTTGCTCTGTGTAACTATCTAAGAACTGGGTATGTCCAGAATGTCAAAAACAACTACATTTATAGTAACTACAAAAACTTCCAAAGTCCTAATGGGAAATCTGTCATCCCAGCATTACTCAAGCACTGCTCATGCCTTGCCTGGAAGGATCAGTGACCAGCTGGATAACAGTCGAGGAATATATAAGCCTGGCAAGGTCATCTGGGTCCAAGGGAAAAGGTTCAAGGGCAGAGTTGCCAATACCTGAACTTAAAAAAAAAATGTTTGCTAATTTCGTGGCTCCACTTTCTGTGCTCATAGGTCAGTTCCTGCCACAGAAACGTTAAATCTGGCTTCTTTCCCAGCTCCTAAAAGAGGGGTCTTTCTCTTCTACCCATGGAAGGGTCAGTGACTCGGAAACTTCATCCTCAAACATGGCTTGTAGTTTAAATAAACTCCTCTGTACCCTTATACCCTGCCAAAAACCACCCCTAAGCTTCACCCCCAACTACATTTGAAAGGCTAAACTGAGCAGGCCAAATACACATCTCTGTAGTATTCTCCCACCTTGGACAGAATACTGGGGGAGAAAACAATGACACCATCATTCTTTTTAACTGCAAGTTTTACTACAGGTAAGCAAGGAAGGAAACATTTCTATATGTTTGGTTCCAAAGCGTTCAAGGCAAACAGGAGATTTTGAGTAGCAAGAATAAGATCTTTAAATACTGACCCCTGCCATACCTACAATTAATCAATCAATCAATCATTCAATCTCAATCTCTCTCTCTCTCTCTCTCTCACAGAAGCAATAAGTAGGATAATGAGATGTCATTTTTCACTCAGGATGACACAAATGAAAATGACCCATCATATCCAGTGCTGGTGAGAATGCAGGGAAATAGGCTCCATATACCCTGTAGGTGGGAGTGAAAACTGATACAGCTTTTTTATACGGTAACAGAAAATATGCATGATCTTCAGCCTAACAGTTCTGCTTCTTAGTATTTATTTTAGAAAAATATTGGCACTGGTTTCCCTGGAGGCATCAGTAATATCGTTTGTGACAGATACGAACTGGAGGCAATCAGACTGTCCCCTAGGAGAGGACTTCTTCCATCACCACATGCGAGGTAAAGATTCAACATATCTGGGCTTGCTGACATGAAAAATGTCCACACTACCTTTAGTGGAAAACAATATAGAAAGTATAATTGTTTGCTTGTATTTTTAAACATACATACCCCAAATCATACATTTTTATATGCATTACAGAAGGTCGGCCAAGTATACATATCAAAATGCTGATGATGGTTACTTCTAGGAGAAAAGGACTGTGAGGTGCAGGGGCTTTAGATTTTTCAGAATTGTTCATATGATTACTTCCTAATTTATTTTTAAAAAGCAGCAGTGTGGGGAGTGGCTCCATAGTGTGGTGATTAGCACATCTGCTTTACAGGCAGAAGGTCCTGGGTTCGCACCCCAGGTGGAGCCACAGACCATACGAACCCAGGAGGAGCCACAGACCATACCCTGGACGTGTCGGGCCCCCTGGATGCGCTGGGCCCCCTGGGTGCACCAAGCTCCATGAGCCAGAAGCAAACATGTGGGAGGAGATGCCCCACCTTCAGAGATCCAGTCTTTAAGGGGACACGGCAACATCCGTAGGTCAGGGGTAGAAATGGGGGAGGGGGGAATTAAAAGAGCGGGGGGGAAGCAGCAGTGTGGTGATGGCTGAATAACACTATAAACATACTAAAAATCACTGAATTATACATTTGAAATGGGTTTTTATAGTATGTAAACTATATCTCAATAAAGCTATTAAAATAATTAAAAGATGAAGATGATGTGGATGACGGGGAAAAAATGTGTCCAGGTCATGAAAGGCAAGGAAAGACCAAGGAAATGTCACAAACAGGAAGAAGACAGCTAAATGCAATGTAGTATCATGGAAAAACTGGGAAAATACAAATAAAATCTGTAAGTGTGTTAATAGGTTTGTACCAATGTTGATTCCTTAGTTTTGGCAACAGTACTGTGGTTATAATGTTATCATTATAGGAAGCTAGTAAGGAGTATATCAGAAATCTGTACTACCTTTGCAACTCTTCTGTAAATCTAAAATTATTTAAGAAAAAAAGGAGATAAGCAGCAGTAGCAGCAAATATACTTGGCGCAGATGTGTGGATACTGCATAGGCTAATTGCCACTACCTGTTTTTTTTTCTTTAATCCCTTATCCGTAGACTTTGGAAGTTGTCATTCCCTGTCCTTTCCCCAATTTTACCTAAATTCCCCCCGCAAAGGCACAGTTGGCTGGCACAGTACCTACCTGTTTCCCACCAAGGCAATGGCACACAGGTCACCCTTCTGTACCTGAGGCAGACCAGCAGGGGGTACCACTAGTCCTGGCAGCATCAAGTCTGCAATAAACAGGACAAAAGCATCACAATATATGTTCTGACTCCATTTAATTTCATGTTTTACTTACATCATTTATTTATTCATTCAACAAACATTTACTAAGTATCAACAATGTTATTAATAATAAAAATTAAAAACTGGCAACCTGGGTAGCAGACCTTTGCCCTTGTGGGGGCAAGTGGTCAAATGGAAGCATCAAGCTGAGGGTCCAGTTCTCTAATCCATCTTACCCTGGTTCCCTAAATTCAGTTTGTTGATTTAAAGTACAGCATATGGCAATTCACGAAGTACTTTCATATCACTTATTTAAGCCTTACAGCAGGGTCAGAAAGGCCCAGAGGGCTCATGGAAGAAGCCAAGTGACAGACGTAACACACATGAGGGATAAATTTCATTTTTTCAAATGTACAGATGTGGGAAATTAGTACATTTCTTAAAGTAGTGACCCTTCCTAAGTAGGTTTCAGCCAATAGCCAGAATACAGAAAAATCCTCTTACCTGCTCCCCCCACCAGTTTTTCAAGCACTAGAGGCCATGTTGTGAATGTTGGTAGAAGATCAGGATAGGACCACAAGGTGTACACTGTCCAAAAAGAGACCCAGAGAACACTTACTGTCAAAATGTCAATCCCACGGGGAACTGGCAAAGCCAAACACTAAGATCACTTTAATAAGACTATAGAAAAGAAACTCAAAGCTAGAGAGAAGGTGTAAGGGGATGTTCAAAGAGGTTTCATTCTTTGGCAGGGACTTAAGAAATTGAATGTCACTTGAGACTTGCTCCACCTGGATTGCAGCAGCAGAAATTAGCCATAGTGGAAAAAGTGGGGACATATAACCAATGAGGATTCTATTTATTACTTCAGAAGCAAATAATCTAAGGATGGGGCACCAGCCTGTAAGAAATTTTGAAACTTTCTCATGTTTATTATTTTTATTCCTCTTTCCATAGTGATTAGCAATAAAACCCTAGATCAAAAAGGGCCTGCGTTTGCACAGCAGCAGAGTGGGGATTGGGTAGGAGTAGCTTAAGGAGATTGCAAAATACTGTTGCAGCCAAGCTTAGACAAAGAAAAGGCCCTGGTGACAAAGTAGGTGCCAGTAGCTATGGAAAAGAGAAATGGACACTGAGTCTCTGTGATCTGTGACAGAGAAAGCAAAGAATCCTGAGAGCCAGGCAGGGCCTAAGAAAGACTCTTGAGCTATCTCTACTGAAGGACATCACTAAGACAACTTGGTATGTAGTGTAATTAATTCAGCTTCTTCCCTATAACATATCTCTTTGGTATCCTAAGAAAATCCTGCTAGTGACTGTTTTAAGAAACATTTTTTTTACATGCCCTGAAATTCCACCCTTTTCAAGACTTCTGCTCCATCCCTAATTAACCCCCTCTAAATTATTGTTCCTTCATCTCAGAACTTTCCTTGGCAACCACTCTCTTTCTGTGTTAGAAGTCTACCCCGCCCCCCCCCCCAGCAGTTTTGCTCTTGAAAGACGCTATTCTAGGGACATTAAGTGCAAAAAAATCCTTAGGGATGGTTTTGGGAGATTTTCAACTTGTTTGTTTTAAGGAAGACAGGTTAATGGAAGAAATAAGGAGAAACAGATATTAGGCAAGGATTATAGTAATGGCCATCTCCATCCTACTGCCATACCTGTCGGATATAGATTTTTCTCCAGTTCAAATAGGATGGGGTTACCACCACTCACGTACACAATCACTGCATCCCCTCTGTGAGCATATAACTTCACAATGTTCAGCTCCTCCTTTCCAGGTACTAACTCAGAGACTTGATGAGTTCCAAGAGTGGGGAAAGCAGCTGTCACATCAGCCCGAAGCTTTCTCCTGTAGAAAGCACACCAGTACCTGGTATGAATGCTGCCTGGATGGATTTTAATAAATATTGAAGACTCACTATGAGAAAGGCTGTCTAATTTATGATGCCTATTCTCACACACTCTTCCCAAACATCTAATGTCTCATTTATCTTCACATGTTCCTGGGGCATGTCCTTCTGTTTTACAAAGATAGAGAAAAACTTAGACCCAGTGAACAACCCAAAGTAGCCTGACATTGGGAACTCAGCTCTACCCTCCTGACTCCATGCCTAGCCTTCGGACCCACTCCTTTCTCATATATGCTTGGCAAATCTGTCAGCTTATGATTTAACAGATAAACCAGGGCACCAAGAATGACAACCAAAGAACACTGGTTCCAAAACTGCCGACGAGATATCTGCATTTGCAACAGTCCTATCATACAGATACAGTTCTTACCACACGTGCCTTATCCTTTCCCTCTTCAACTTCCGACAGTCTCACCTGCCAAAAGTAATCACTACACACTTTTTTTTTTTGGAAACTTGTAATTCTGCGTCTGATTTCTCCCAAGAGACTCTAAGTTCTTTGGAGGGCAAGGACCCTGCATTTCATTTTTGCATCCTCCACAACACCTTAAATAGACTGTAGTCTATAAATGATCGAATTGTTTCCTTTTAAACTCGCTAGAATACCCAAAAGACGAATTACGTTTTCTTTTAAACTCACTAGAACAACCAAAAGACAGTCTGCGAGAGAATTCAGGCCTCCTTTTCATGTTCACCCTCAAAATGTGTCCAACCCTTTTGCCCTTCCGCGACTATACCTCTCGGCCTCCACCCCAGGTCGGCTGACCCAGCCTAGAGAGGGGGTATGGACCAACCGGGTTTGAGAGCTATCTGGGTGTCTTCGTGAGCGGAATAGACCTTCTCTCTCTCACCTGTCCGACCCCTTGATGGCCGTGTTGGACTTGACCCGAAAGGCCTTGGCAAACATGTCTGCTGGAGTGGCCTGAGGAAGAAAAGAAGAGCACAGAAGCTAGGGGCTGTCAGGAAAACGAGAGCGCGGCTTCTTCCGAAACCTCAGCCTTGGGGGCAGCCATGCTCGGGCCCGGCTGGGAAATGGGCCCGGCTGGAAACCCAAGCCGCGCAGCTTCGCGGCTGTTGCATCTGCGGAGACCGCGGCCGCCCCTAGTGGCAAAACCGGGAACTAAAGCAGGGCGGGGCGGGGCCTACTCTTACGCGCGGAGAAGGGGCGACGCCCCAACCCTGCTGCCGCGCCCCCCACAACCCGGCTCTGCGCCTGCGTGAGCGGCTTGAGCCTGCCTGTCTGCAGTGACCCGTCCCTGCTGACGACAGTTACGTTCATTTCTACTCCATCTGCGCTGAAGTGCGCTAAGTACGAGTTCTGCCAGCTCCCGTTCCATTCAATTTAGTTCAGTTCTACAAAATTAATTGAACGCCTGTGTTTTATTAAACTTGCTGGCCTCTTAAATGTTTTCTTCAGAGTTTTTTAAATCTTTACATTTTATTGCACAGTAAGGGCCTCATCTAGCACTGACTCTAAGTTTTCTTTTTTATGTTTTTTTTTAATTTACATGGGGTTATAATAACCAGAACAGGAAATCCACTCTTATCCTAGATTTGCCCCTCTTGTTACGAGTAAAAAAACTACAAATGATCTTCAAATGTACTATTTTGAATTATTTTTGGCCATTTGTATTACATTTGGGTATAGAGACTATATGGGGAGGATGTTTCCAAAGTTAATGTTACTTATGAGTTTATTAACGTATATTGCGTATTAAACAGTGTGTGAGATAGCTTAGGATCAAATGAGGGTTTGGCTTCTCTCTGGTAGTGTGATCATAGCCCACAGGCTTATTCTTTCTGAAACTTCTCTGTGAGATGTGGATGTCGTACCTACTCCTAGTGCTTCCATGAGATAATGTCTGTGATACGTTGCACAGTGCTTTGCAAAAGTTCAATAAATAGTAGATATTAGTAAAAAAAAATTTTTAAAGGAAAAATAATCAGTCTCAGACAGGGATGAGAGACAGCTGTGCATCCTGGAGGCAAGGATTTAAGCACCTGTGTCCTCTCCACTGCTAAATTGAATTTTGCATATGAAAACTTCAGAACAGGGTGTCCATCCACCAAGAAAGAAAAAAATCCTAATTGCTAGATTTGATGACACAGCTGCACAAAGGAGAATACCATTGACTGTCCAAAGATTAGGCCCCCCATAGTGTCTGCTCTCCACCAGTCTTGGAGGGACCCCTAATGTGGCCCAGGGGCCAGCCCTAACTTGGCCACCTACACTTCTGACCCACCAGCCTTTTATTCTGAAGCAGCCCAGCCACAATGCCAAAGTCAGAGGAGCCTGAGGCTTGTCCTCCGTCCAAACATACTTAGGGATGTGATGCCAGACTCTGATGTTGACCAGGCCTGTTGGAGCATAGCCAACAAGAAAGTCTGTCCAGGGAGCTGAAGAAAGTTACACAAGGGTGTACTAGAAATTTCAAGCTGGAGGAACTAGATGTCCTGAATAAGAAAAAATGAAACTCCCCTTATCAGCCTTGAAATAACGGCAAGTAGGAGTCAAAACCCACGGGATTCTTCATCAGGACAAGCCCTCCCCCTTACCTTAGTTGACCACCATCCTACTTTCTCTGCGTGAATCACAAACCTTCCTGTTCCCTCACGAATGGCCCCATTAGCTGGTAAGCTGGCTGAACCTGGACTCCAGCAAACCAGGATTCCTTAGCCTTCCTTCTGCAGCCCTGGTGCAGCCCCACAGGACTGTTCCACATTCTTGGGTCTGAGTTACAGAATTGCTGCAAGGCACAGGGCAATTATACCAAGAAGGTTGCCATTTTGCCGAGCCTGAGGAGGTGACTCCTTATAATACCTAGTGCACTGTAAATAGGACCCATAAGACTCTATTCCCCAATGTACAGACACACACACACACACACACACACACACACACACACACACACACACACACA